>CAVNYN010277632.1:0-12126 GCA_963692815.1 Nyctanthes arbor-tristis
TTTCGAACCGCCTGCCACTCATTAAGAGCCAACATCCCAAAGTGGATAGTTTGCAACGGCGTAAGGTGGGATCCAGTCCAAAGCTTGGAATTTCGTTGCTTCCATATACACCAACAGCCCATGAAGATTTTTTGACAGTCTGCAGCACAACTCGATGACGGCAACGAAAAAATCCAGCTTCTAAAACAATCAATATTCTGAGGCACATTAAGAATCCATGCTACCCTCCAAACACCTCGCGCAAAAGGGCAATGACACAATATATGGACAACACTTTCAGGTTCCCTTTCGCACACGACATAATTGATATCAATAGATCTGCATTCCCCTCTGATTCAACTTCATCCTAGTCGGTTTGCATTCTCTACAGGCACGACATAAAAGATGATTCACCTTAGGGGGGACGAACACCTTCCGTAGTTTATCCCAATCGTCATCAATGCGTAGCTCCGCTTCTTCCCCATTCATCTCCATAGACAGTCTATATCCGGACTTGACAGAATACATGGTAAGTGCAATTTTACCTTATCTTGATCTATTGAAACTAGACTTTGACCATTTGTTTTGTCAAGTTTCTGCTTAATTTGTGTATGTTTATGCTTCTTTTTAGGATTGAACCCGATTTTGAAGGAAATGAAGAAAACAGAAGGAAAATGGGACAATTTTACCAATATTTGGAAGTGATGAGGTTAAGAATTTCCATATCAAATACTTGAAGGACTAACTTGCAATTGTATGCGGAAAATCTAAATCAACGAAAATTTGGGAGCTGCATGGGAGTTGTCTCCAATTCCAAGTGATATTCAATTGAATCCAAAATATGCAATTGCAAATAATTAGTCCAAGAAAGAGATTATTCACGTGGGTTGAGAATATTGCAATTGGGGCATATATGCCCATGTAGTGAAATAAAAAGGGTGGCAACCGTGCATGAACGGAGGGTGGAGAGCCGAGAAAGGAAAGTCCAAGGCTGGGGTCGAGAAGCCGTTTTTGAGAGGAAGAGTGTGGAATAATCGTGAATTCATCGTCTTTTTGGTGATGAATTCCAATTTATATATTTGGTCTCTTTGTGAACTTATTATGCATAGCTAGTAGATTGTGCTATGATTAACGATGAAACCTCGTTTTGTGATTAATTTGAGAACTTGTTTTCATATGTTCTAGTTTCTTTTAGTCGAGTTGATTGTTTATTATTCTCTTATTCTGTTTTAATGCTTGATTGCCATTGATTCGAGTTTTGTGGTTCATGTTACTTTCGAGAAATTCTTCATGACTATAGCACATGATAATGAATGATGTAGAGATTTATATAGAAATAGAGATACTATTATACTCTATGAAATCGCTAAAGAATAATCACAGTAGATTAATTCGTACCATATGATCGGAAGTTAATTAGAGATAATTAATCTCGTGTATATGTATGGATTTAGATGATCATTGAGAAAAGCTTTTGAATAATATTAGATTATTGATTTTCAACTCTAAGCATCGAATGTTAATCGTGAGAACAGTGGTGGATTCAAGAATTCTAGCACCGTTTGATTTTATTATTTTTAGGATTTGTAGATAATATTAGCTCTTTATTTTCTTAGATTGTTTTTAGTTTTCTCAAAATAATTTCTAAATTTTTGTGTGTGTGTGTGTGTGTGTGTTTTTTTTTTTAATTTAAAGTCGAGATCAATTAGAGTGAATTTAGTAGATTCAGTACTTGTGCGATCTCGACACCCTACTTATCATTATATTACTTGTTAATGATCTGTCCATTTGTGGGATAAAATAGACAACAATACCGTCCATGCAATGATTCCAAATCAGTTTATCCTCAACATGCTGCACAAGAAATCAACAGGCTGCACAAGAAGAGGAATTTTTTGAATGGTAGTGACGTCCCTTAGATGGAATTGCTGTTGTGGTAGCTCATGATTCCATTGGCCAGTAGTTTAAAATAATATCAATCAATTTAAGGTTATCCAGCTCCTCTTGTTCTGGAGTTTACTCCCCAAGCCAAGGGTTCTTCCATGCTCTTATCGACGCTTTATTGCCAACAGCATCCTTTTTCCAACAATGCTTGAGAACTCGGAATGCTCGAACACGTATAACTTGGACCATGGCCAGCTTTTGGCAGACAAGAAGTCCCCTCGTGAGAAATATTTCGCTTTGAGCTCTTGAGTAACAAGAGCATTAGGACTAGAGATTAAATTCCAGCCCTATTTCCTGAGCATTGCTAAGTTGAAACCATGTAACTTGCGAAAGCCAGCACCTTCATACTCTTTCCTCACACATAACTTCTTCCATCTATCCGAAGGAATTCATCATCGATCCTCTGAACTCTGAATTTCTTCACATAGTGACATAGGCAAAAGAAACGTGTTCATAAATAGGCAGGGATAACTTAAGCAACACTTTCAATAAGGATGGCGAGTCCCGCCCTACATAGCAGCTTTTCTTTCCATCCTTGGAACTTCCTCCAAAGTCGCTATACTAATCAGCATCTCCTGTCATTTTTTTCCTCTCCCACACTTTCGTAGCTTTAATGGCTAATTGCCACCATCTAGGACTAAATTTTTACGTTACTACAATTCATGTCCCTATTTTTTCAGAGCAAACATTTCAAATCTCGACTCTCATATTTATAATACAATCTATCTTTTAGACTTTAAAAAACTACAAAGTAGTGTTATTTTTGCACCGGTGGTGCTTAATACCATATTAATGTGACATTAAATAATAAGTTGAATTAATTGGCTCATTTATTTATATATTTTGTTTCATTTTTCATTTAATAGTACACCATTGTTGCATTTAAACTTGTGATAAAGTACCGTCAGTGCTAAATAACATTTTTTTTTAAAATTACAATACCCTTAGTTAAATTAAACATTTGTAAAACAAAAAATAAATAAAAACAAAAAGTCACACTCATGAATATGAAATTTTGGAATTTGTATTTTTAAATACAATAAAATTACATCATTTGATTTCTAATTATTCTTATATACTAATTTTTTTATTTAATTAGAATGTTATGGGTATTATAGTTTATTTAAGTAGTAAAAAGATAGACTGTACAAAAAATGTGATATTTAAAGTCCAAAATGTCACATTTAAAAATTAAAAACTTAAATTACAACAAGTTAAAAAGTTAGCATTAGACAGCCTCGATTAGCCAATTTTAAATATTTGTCTAAAAAAAGGTTACTTATGTTCAAAAGTTAGTTGTAATATGTGATCAATTTCTATATTGAAATGCATAAAGTTGGGGGGGGGGTTTATAATTATCATGAGCACACTAGAGAACTAACGGTGCAATAGATCTTTTCCGTATTTATCTTGTGCACATGATAACTGTAATATGACAATAATCTAACCGCAACTACTTTCATTGTATGGTGCTATAAAATGCTAACTCACAGAGGTTGAAGTAAAAATTTCCAATCTATTTCCAGTGTCATTAATAAAAAATTTTCTTTTCATTAATGAATTGAACCGCCGGCTCAAGGGGTCACTTTCAAGGCCGGCCCAGGGTAATAAGCTACGTGTCGGATTTTTGTTTGACCAAAAAAAGACGGTTGACAAATGGATATTTTGATTTTTGAAAATTTAAATCCACGTGCAGGCCTTGAAAGGCGGAGCCTGCCCATTCAAAATCGGGTTACCCAATTTGTCTCATGCCTGTGCTAATTCACCGTACGGGTGGCCCGTTTCCTCAATTTTTAGAGTACCCCGAATTTTTAAGGTGGTGTTTGATTCTTACAAAATTACACATGCTGCTTACCCTTTGCTTGCGTTTTGAGAAAAGCCACACAGTCGTCACGTCTTTCTCACGAAAAACAACACTCGCCAAATTACATGCCACCTTTCGCTTGCATTTTGAGGAAATCTTGGACTGGTCCGCCAGAATTGGTCCCCCAAGATTTGAACATCGTGAGCCAACGTGTGCAAACAGCTGGTCATATTCAGATAAAAACGCATTTTTTTGTTAAAATAAAAGAGAAAATAAATAGAATTGAATGGTGAAATTTTATATTGTATACACGAGTCTCTTGAGATATGTGAATATAATTTCAAATTTGTTTGAAAGAGAATACATTATTGGACAATTTTTCAGCACCCTGACATTAATTCAAATGGTAACATGACTACATGTATACATATCAGGTGACTGCATGTATCGATATAACGTGCATACATTCAGCCATATCAACATGACTTTGCATCATTTATATAGTGAAGTCTTGCATGAATAAAATTATATAGATTTTTTTTTTTATTTTCATAAATGATTTACTAATTAAAGTTATGTTGATCGATCGTGATTTAACAACAAAGTAGTTTATATTTGGTCTAATTCTTTCATTATTATTGATTCTCTTGCTGAGCTTATTTCCACCAACCAATTAATTAATGGTGTTATGTCACTATTGCTTAATAGAATATTTATCTTTTATAGTAGCAAGTTTGATGAAAATACCTACTTAATTAGTTATATATTCTCCCTTAAAAAAAATAAAAGAAGTAAAAATAGTTATATATTCTTCTTCTTGAGGTACCGTTCGTTGTAGAAGTAAAATACATGACACTAACCTATAAATTCTCAGGGTGGCGGTTGATTATTGAGGTCGGTCTCGGAAACCGGAGCCCCATCTGTTTCTATAAAAAATTTAATAAATTTTGGCACTTTGATATAAAATTGCTTCTCCCTTTTGCTACTACTAGTGGTACCACCCGTGCGATGCACGGGAGAAACGTATTAAAAAATCAAAGAAAAGTTAAGGAAAATGTCACCAAAAAAAGGGGAAAACGCGATTAATAAGGAGAAATAGGGAATTTGATAATCAGTACAGTACAGTATTATAAATTTTGGAAGACTTTTTTATATATAACATTTGTTATTGATTTCATAGGTTTACCATCTTTGTCACAAACTAAAGTCTTAAGTTCCGAACGACTAGTGATTCTGGATATTGCAACATAAAGCTGTCCATGTGTAAACACAGGTCTTCTAAGGCGAAGGCCAATATGGGAGAGCAATTGTCCTTGGCTTTTATTTATGGTCATGGCATACGACACCATCAATAGAAACTATCTTCTTTGAAATTTAACTGGTACTCTACTATCTTACAGAGTCAACGACATCCTTGGAATGAATACTCTATAGCCCGTATTGCTTCCAGATAAAATTTGCCCCTCTAGCACATGATCTCCAAGTCTCGTTATTACCAATCTTGTTTCATTACACAGCTCCTGAGTATGGTCAATGTTGCGCAATACCATTACTGGAATACCAACTTTAAGCTTTAAGATATGGTTTAGAATCCCAGAACACTTCACAATATTCAAATATTTTGTCAAATGTATGTTTTCAAAATAGAGATCAATTTCCCCCTGTTCTGCAAAAAACATCTGCACTCATATAACTCTTCTCTTTACAACGCATTTTTGAAATCATGTATTCATTTGTAGCATCGACATCTTCATTCTTAGGCGCTAGAATCGCCCTCTCTTGCAAGTACGACGCGTCACAAACATCATCAGAAAATGTAGGATAAGTGCTCTCAACAATTGACCACATATGATCAACGGTTGACTTGATCAAAATGTCACATGGAATCTCAACTTCAGCGTGTCCATCATTGTTACCACCTGCCCTGCCATCCCCAAGATCTATCATCCAATCAGAACAAATCTTTAATTCGCTAGCTTGATGACAGTTTCCCATTTGTTGAAGTCTCATGTTTTTTGTGAGACGCAATACTTTGCAATTTTTCCAAAGCGAAGTTTATTAATGCATGAACAACATCTTGGCGGGACCTTTTTGGAATAACTGGCAGAATTTGTCTGAAATCCCTACTAAACACCACTGTTTTTCCACCAAAAGGTTTATAACAGCTATTGGGATTGTCATACTTCAAAATATCCCGCAAACTTCTGTCAAGAACTTCAAAACAATATTTATTCATCATAGGTGCTTCATCCCATTTAATAAACTTTGCCTTCGAAACCAAACATGCAAGTGGACTACCCGGCTTGATATTGCAAGTTGTGTTTTGTTTGGGTTTAGAGGAATAGCAAATCTACAGTGAGCAGTTAGCCCACCTGGCAATAGTAAAGATGCAATGCCATTGGATGCGACATTCAACACAATTTGACATTTTGACTGTATAGCTGCAAATAGAGTATTCCACAAAAAGGTTTTTCCAGTACCTTCACAACCGTATACAAAAAACACTCCACCTCTATCCGATTCAACATAAGCTATAATGATGTCATAAACAGACTTCTGCTCACTTGTCATAAGTGAAACGTTCCTCTTATACTCATTAGCCAAGGACGCTCTATCGTACACCAACTCATCAAGTATAAGTTGATTTTCAGACAAATAAGATTCATCTATCGTAGGATATGGCATTGACACGACGCTCTTCCGATCTCTTTAAAATCGGAGAAATAGGTGAAGCACTTGCGTTATAAACATTAGATGAACGATATAACCATACATTGTACTATAATAATAAATAATAAATTATTATTTTCATACCACCGCAAGAATGAAATAAAAAATTTTAGTGTGGATAATACAATCAAGTTAAGGCTTTACATATCAAATAAAACATTAGGAATCACAAATGTATATAACAAATTAACAATCACTATTAAAACTATTTAAATTTTAAAGTCTGCACAGAACAAATGTATATATTATACTTCACAACAAAAATAAAAATTAATGAGCAATTCTTATACCGAAACAATTTTACGAACAATTAATTTCTTCATACTAAATGATGAAGAAAACAAACATAAGACGATAACAAGAGGCCAGCTATCAAAAATCCAAAGTGCCGGCCCTCAAAGGAATTGAATAGAAAATTTGAACATGGCCCAAACTTCATGTATTGTCTGTTTAAAACATCAGATGGACATTCTTATTTGCAGTCAACGACCAATTGCTATTTGACCCGAAGAAAATTGTGGCCACACCTGCCCATTAAAGAGTCCAAGGTCCAAGTCGTATGCTGTTATTTTGTACAAAATATATTTGAAAATATCTTTAAGGTAATTTTTCTATAGTTGAATAAATGTATATACTGTATATTAATTTTTTGAAATTAATTTAACACGTCTTATATATTCTTTTTTTGAAATTAATCTACTTTAGCCTATTGTTGTAATATTATTATTACATGCCTTAGATTATGGTTATTATTTAGAAAATAGCTGCCTTACACAGTGCTGTTATTGTACAAAAATTATTATATCAGATTTTTATTAGGGGAAAAATAAAATATGCAAATTTTTAATACGGTAAATTTACTCTATGTTAATTATTTTATTCATTGTATTATAAAGTTTGTAATTTGTATTAAACTTTCCTTAGTTTATGGTAAGCTATCTGTCCATTTTTGTATACTTTATGCCTTAGATATGGCTTATGCATTTTACGGAAAAATTAGATCTGCTTAATCTTTACGGAAAAATAAAATCTGAAGATATTGTATACGGTTAATTTACTCTATTTTAATTATTTTATTCACTGTATTTTAACTTTGTAATTTTTTAAAGCTGTCTTAGCTTGTGATCGTTATTCTGTTAATTTTTGTTTAATTTATGCCTTTTATGATGCTGTTATTTTACGGAAAAAAATATATCTGGTTGTTTTTTTAGGGAGAAACAAAATCGGACATTATTAGCCATTCTACTCTATTTTAATCATTTTATTCACTGTATTTTAGGTTTGTAGTTCTGTTTTTAAACATGACTTACCTGCTGGTACGCATTCTGTTAAATTCTTTAAATGTTTATTAGCCATTCTACTCTATTTTAATCATTTTATTCACTGTATTTTAGGTGTGTAATGTCAAAGTATAGTTCACATTCCACTATTGTTTTGACTGAAGCTGGTAGGTTATTATAATTGTTTTTTATATGTGATTTATATGTTATTTTATCCCTCGTGCTCAAACGGCATTATTGTTCTTGATATGTCATTTCATTACAGCTAAGTATAAATTTTTTTTATTATATTATGGCAGTGAGTACTTCATCGAATTCAGCCAGAAACATATATACGGTGAAGGGATTATTGCTCGTAAAAGCTTATTGCCTCTATTATTAGTTATTTGGAGATATGTATATGCTAGTTTATCAAAGCACCGGAGCGAATAAATTATGTAACATAATTATTTTCCTTTGCTTTTCTTTTTGTATGTTTTGACGCTCCGATCGACCATGGTGTAAAAAAAAATGTATTATGTGTTATGCTGTTATTTGTAATAGTAAAAAAATGTTTCTCCTCAACATTATCGCAAGGTGCAGATTGCCTAGGAAAATGTAAGTTAAGATTATTTATAGTTTACTTATAAATTTGTTTTGTCTTCGTATTGTACAATAGTCTGATCATTCTTTATTGTTTTATCCACAGAATAATTTTGGAGCTTGTGACAAAAAATAAAAATTGCAGTTCGGCCTGTCGAGCATAATCAGTAAGATTTGTAACTGTGCAAACTTCTATTTATTTATTTTTTTACACTATTCATATAGATTGTGTATTGTCAATGAAAAAAGAAAACCTGATACCTTTAGATAAAATTTATGGCAGTTGTATATTAGCATACTAATTCTGCTTATAATAGTGTAAGACTATTGGAAATAAGCTGCATAAGTGCATGACATATAGGTCAAATCCTTTTCACAGTATTCCTTTACTGTATTGTAAATAACATGTTAATTAAGTTATACTCATTTAAAGTATTGTAAATAACATGTTAATTAGGTTAACATAATTATAGGTAGAAAGGGAAATCAAGGGTTATTTACCTGGTGATGCATAGGCAGAGACAACATTTCGTGTACTGTTACGTGTATTTTTAGTAAATACAATGTGAAACTTGTGTTGTGACGTACAAATTTATAGAAACACTTAAAAAACTGCCCTTCTTTGCGAATTAACATCAGAAATAAAATATGATCTTTTTAAAAATTGAAAAATACTATACCTTGAATGACCCTTGTCTGAGTTGGATTTGGTGAACTTCTATTATTTTCAACCATCAAGCCACAATGTGTAATAGGACTAGAGGACCTGTCCATACAATTGCCTAGTCTGTATTTCCCAGGTGTTAGCCAATGTGAAATATGGTACTGCCCGTGATACACCTTGCAAGACAAATAAAACAGAGAAATATACTTATGCTATTAGTTTTATTGTATTAGCAAGCTGCATATTATGCTGAATGCCCAAAAAAAAATTACAAAAATAGAAAAATGTGAATAATTATCTACCATTTGTAATGTTGCTCAGAGGCACTGTTTGTTGACTGAAAATAGAATTTTGTGTTAAGGTACTAATTCCCTCATTGTTTTCATCTTCCATAATGCCTGCAACGTCATTGAAGGTAAAGTTATCATTATCTTTTAGTCCATAGGTTTTTATCCTTTCATCGAGCGAATGCTGCTCCGTGGAAAAGATTTGAAATCGTTGCCCAACAGCAACATTCTTAGATGTGTACCATTATTAATATGAAACAAATGCAGCTTCTTTGCAAAAATAGAGTAGTAGAAACCTATAGACGTGGTTGGAAACTTTTGCCTCCTAGGATCGCCATGATTCTCTTTACATTTCCCATTCAGTTTCTATTTGATAGTGACTGGTTGCATACTGAATGAATGGATCGTATGGTGTCTTTGCTCTGTGTGGGGTTTGTGATTTATTACAAACTTTATGGCCTTTGTTTGAATGGTGTATCCCACTTGAGTTTAGGGATATGAGGGTTAGAGAGAATGTGGAACGTGGCTGAAATGTAAAATCAAAATCTTTTATCTGTATGTTACTTGAAGCCTGATATAATATCAGGCTGCTGTTATAGATGGCTCTGAGTTTTCATGCTTAACTAAGAGCCAATAGCCACAATGATTTCTTATTTTATCTGTACTCGTGCATTTGGCAGAGGATAGCTGCCAAAGCATTGATTGCTTTCTTTATGATAAGTGTTATTTTAGAGTGTTTAATTTTCCCAAACTTATGTTTGTTATGTGTTGTGTCACATTAAAGATAGGTATTTGTGTTTAATTTATTTATTTGGAACAGGGCCAAGGAAAATGTGAAAAGAATCAAGATTGGACGTGTCTTGCAAGGAATTCATAGATTGGGGACTAAGATGTGGGACAATGAAACCGAAAGGACCAAAAATAAATAGAGGAAAAATTGGAAGCAGGGCGGGAGCAGTGACTAGTAGTGCACCTGCACTGCTATATACGAGAAATCATGAACAGAGGCAGAATAGTCAGGGTGGGCGCCCTAATCCCCTAGTGCGCCCGCCCTCAAAGTGGAAATTTGTGCAGAAGCAGCAGACTGTCCAGGGCAAGCGCCCTGCTGTCTGAGTGCCCCCGCCCGCCCCTATGCGCTAAAAATCCCTTTTTTATTAAGACTCTATTTCCGGGCCAAGTTTATACACGACTTCTGGGGTGTTTGGAGGGGTTTTTCAAGGGTTATAAAAGGGGGATAAATGGGAGAAAAACGGGACACATAAAAAAAAAAAAGAGATAGAATTGGGAGAAACACAAGGAGTTTTTGGAAGATCAAAGACAACAAACTTGTGATCGACGTGAGCATGCAAGGCTAAGGCCTCTTCTACCTAGTTCGAGGGGATATTGAAGTCTAAAGATTTGTTTTTCTTTTAGCTCTTTTCTTAAATGTTATTTTTAGTATCATTAATTGAGATTGTTGTGATATTTTATCATTCAAGTTTATGATGATTCGGTGATTTTCCTTCGAAAGGGCCCTTTAATTGATGCATCTATTTATCTATTGCTAGAATTAGATATTCAATACATAAATGTTGTTTCCCTGATTCGTTTGTAGCAACTAGCGATTTTAATTGCTAGAGATACCACAACCTAAGATTACAAAGCAAGCTTGCGATTTTTGTGTGTTAATCTGATCTATTTCTCTTGTTCTACACATTAACTTTGCATTAAATTCGGGGAACTTATTCTAAATTGTACAAGGTTAATAATCTAATTCAAGAGGTTATTTGGATTAGTTACAATTTAAGGAGAAATTCAGGTAATTGGATCATATCAATACCTAGGGTTGGGAATCTCAACTGCATGCTAGAAGTATGTTTTGAGAGCTTAGAAATTACTTATCTAAACTCAACTGAACCAAAAATTAGGTGTTTCTCCTCATTAATCTTCCTACTCAATTTATTAGTTGCATTATTACTTGTCATTTGATTTAGTTTTATTAACAATTCAAACTCAAAACCTCCCCAATCTCTAGTTAATAGTTAGTTGCTTGATTTATCCACTATTCCCTGTGGGTTCTACCCTTACTTCACTACTACAATTTTGTGTGAACCCGAGTAAGGAAATTAATTATTTTTGGTGCATTCGACAAGTGACCGCTTTAGCATGCAGAGATCTGATTTCGTTTTTACAACTCATTTTTGAATTCCATTTTTGTAGTCAAATTATGTCTGATAAGTTAACATAAGTTATTTTTTGGAATTGAATTAGCATTACTTTTATAGATAGCTAAGGCATAATTCTAAGGTTTGTCCTCTGAAATTAAAATCTTTTAATGTTTTTAATTTTTGTAGAATTTTTTCTGAGATTTTAAATACTTATTTTATTCACTGACTATAAATGATTACTGAAGGACCCGATCGATTAAACGAATGAAGTTCGTAATTTAAAATTTATTTATTTTTTTGTAATGTATTGGTGCATTGTTAAATGTTTGAGCTCATCTTCTGAGCTTTATAACATTTATCATTATTAATACATAAATCCAGAGCTTATTTAGCATTTCAGAACTCTGTAAATCGATATAGGTGTAGAATAATCAACATATTAAAAATTCGTTTAATTTACCTTATCTGTAAATTGCTTTTAACCTGCCTTAGCTTAGGGTAATATTTCTGATTTTTTTTAGAGACAGTATAATGAAATAGCTAGTCGAGACACTCTTGTTTTTTGTTTTAACATTATGAGGTTTTTAAAACTCGATGAACTCTGTGCCTGGTGTGGAGTAAAATATCGTACCATATATTTTGGCTGATATAGGTGTTGCGTAGCTAGATAAAAGGTTCATTTTATTGACGTTATCTGTAAGTTGCTTTT
>CAVNYN010277635.1:0-16658 GCA_963692815.1 Nyctanthes arbor-tristis
CTTACACTTCAAAAGAATTCATGACAGAAAAATACCTCTTTGATGAATGCCATGAGTAGCAAATTCTATTTGACTATTGGAGCAATGCTCATTACCACAGCTATCCAATTATCCAGCCTCTACTGGTAATCTACGCGGTAAGAATGGATTTGGAACTCAATGACAATGAACAATTACAAAGTGGATTTATAGGAGTATGTTTAGGGTTCTATCAATTTCATGTGCTAGTAAGAAGTTGCCAGAATATCCATGATCATATTGCGTAAACTTGGTCATACGAATTTTCCCTGATTGTCTCCATATGAAACCCTAAACGCAAGATGCCTTTTTCTGGTTGTAGGATGTAAAACCCTAGTCTTACTCGGCTTTTGTGGGCCTACAACTAAAAGGGTCAACTAATTAATCTAATTAATTAATTCAACCCGATTAAACACGATCCAACTAATTGGACCTGGGACATCAATTTCAACAATCTCTCAGTTGGACAAGGTCCAATCCAAATTACCAACTTTTACATTCGTGTGTGACCCATTAAGCTCACACTCACTATGGCAAACATCATAGTACTATTATTCTAATCCAATTGAGAGACCAAAATCTCTATTTTAATTTATCATCGATTCACTCAAATCGATCAGTTCACATCGCCGTCCAAGATTGACATCTAGCAATGTGTCAAGGCAACACATGTGATGAGAAAGTCATGTAATATGACAAGCCTTTATATGTACAGTTACCGTGGAAATATAATCCCTTCATCAATATAACCCAATCAATTAAGAGATATGGAAATGCGTCGATCTCATAACAACCAATTATGTTATTCACCTTAACTCTTTGTTGACCAAGCTAAGTTATTATGAAACCTTTTCAACCCATAACTTCAGCCCGGCCAAGGAATTTTTATCAACCAAAGCAAGCAAAAAGTAGGTTATAATCTCCCGTTATCCAGGAGTGATGAATCTTCATTTAAGATACTCACAATCTTCATGCAACTTTCATTATACTTGTACGGTATCTTCCTAATAACTCATGGCTAGAGTCTCATCAAATGTCTGACTAAGTATAACAATCATCACATAATATTCTATGCTACCCTCAAGTTAAAGGACCAAATCCACAACCGTCCATTAGAGATCAACCACTGACACTTGGATGATCTACCATGTGGTATCTCTAGGCGGGTTACCCAAAGTATATTCAACTAACAATGCATCCATGTGTCCACTCGGATGTCCCCACATTCTAATTTGTGAGATCAGTTACTTCTTTATAAGAAAGAAACGCGACACATGCTACTCTATCCACAATAATGATATCCGTATCTCATTACTACACTGAATAGGGATATTTTAAGAATAAATATATAACTTATATCTCACAATCACAACTCTTTGTGATTAATAAGTTACTATAATCTTATTCTATAGACTCTATTATTTTATAAGATAACTTTTACCTTTTAAATGCATCAATTAATAAGTGTTTAGGCACATCAATGTCCAACAAAGACTGTAACACCAGAATCCCGTACAAATAGATCCAACATCTATTGTATCTAATATATATATATAAATTTATCATTACCATCATACTATGACAACAACTTTGTCATAAGATCTCTTGTATGCTTAGATGGATTCATTCAATTTCTCTATCATTTTGTATCATCTCTTTTCAAGAGATATGCTGCCCAAAAAATACTTAGATCGCTGATCAGACCTAAATTTCCTTCTCTTGTGTGATGAATCCATTGTTATCACAATCTATATTGGATTAACAATGTTAGGAACAAATTTAAGTTCAGTTATAAACTTTGCGGTCTAAACCATTTCATTTACTACTTTCAAAGTAGCAATATATAAGGCTTAATATCTGAATCAACAGTTGTATCTATCTAAAACTCTTTCCAGTTAATCACACTCCTATTATGAGTAAATATTTTCCGGATTAGAATATTTCTTTAATCTTTTCAGACTGAGAACTAACATCAATAACTCCATGAACTTTCAGTTCACATTTCTCCATAATTCAAAAATATATCTTCAAGTGCTTCTCAAGCATTAAAAATGTTTATGACCGTTATAAGATGTTTTCCAGCATAATTCTCCTGGAGTCTGCTTTTGACCATCAAAACATGTGAAGCATATGGTCCAATACATAGCATTCCATACTAGATAGATTCTGTTGTAATAACATAACGAATTCTATCCATGCAATTTTTCCCAACATGTGTTTTATAATACTTATTTTGAGAAAGTGATCCCATCCTATGGGACAGAGTCCACACTTGGACTATTTGATTCAAAATCTTCTTAAGATTTTATATATATACATAGATTTAGATAGGCCAAGCATACTTCTAGATCTATCTCTACAAATCTACATCCCAAAGATGAATGCTACCTCTCCTAAATTATATATGGAAGAAAAGCTTTAGATTTTCTGTTTATATATGGGGATATCATGTTTCAATAATATGTATCTCTATATAATATTATAAACGTGGTCTAACTCCCACTTACTTCTTGTACACATTATTCCTCTTCATTTGAGAGAATCAAACACTTTGATTATATTATCAAAATGAAAGTTTCAGCTCATATAAAGTTTGATTAATATTCCGCTTGACTTTATGAATTCAGAACTTTCAGACTGTATCATATACATCCTTACTGACATTTCCATCGAGGAATACAATTTTGACATCCATTTGTCAAATCTCAAAACGTGCTATCCAAGTATCAAGAATTCAAATTTAACGAAGACATGATTATAGATCAGAAAATTCTATCAAAGTCAACTTTTGTCTTTGATTTTAATTTCCACTCTTTCTAACTTGAGCATTACCATCCATGTTAACCTCTTAGTTGTAAACTAATTTACAACATATGGATCTTATCCATACTGGCAAGTTAACCAAAGTCCACACTTTAGATTGTAATACATGGAGCTCAATTTGAATTCTATAGTATCAAGCCTTACCTTCTAAGTCGACACTTTGACTTTTTATTTTGTGCAGATTATAGGTTTATCACTTTTAGTTATCAATCTAATATTGAAAACTATAGGATGATATCCCTGAGTAGATGAATTCTCCTAATCGGTCTATGCAGAGCTGATGTGTTCTGAGGAACCATATTCCTATTACTAGTTTGCACCTCATCAAATGAAGTATATCCACGAGCACATCTAGTCAATCAATTTTGTTTGTGGTTTCTTAAACCCCATCAAGAATCACTCCCAGTTTTTTCTTAGAATAAACAATTTCTATAAGAATACAACATAAGATGACATTCATTTCAAGTGTGGAGTATAATCGTGCCCAACAACTCATGTTAGATAATCCACAAAGAAATATTTCATACACTTTTGAAAGTGTTATTATCCAAAATAATTTTGAGTTTCGTCAATGAACTTAAATGGAACACGCTACAGTGTGTAGCATGCAATCTCTATCGCATATCCTAAAACAACTTTGGAGGAACTATTTAGCATATCAAATTATCACATATCTTATATGTACAACTTCCCTTAAAATACACCATTATAAAATTATGTATTTATAGGAATTCACTACAAGAGAATTTTATTCTCTTTAGATAATCAATTACACCCTTAAATATTCTTTACTCTGATCATATCTAAGTGTTAGAATATCTTTCCAAATAGCTTTCTGATTCTCACTTGAACCTTTTGAACATTTCAAAACTTTTATGCATAAACTTGATCAAGTATATGAAACCATATCTAATATAGTTGTCATTGAACTTGATAAAGTAACAAAAGTTATGCCTAACATTTGTAGTTTTTTGTCCAAATACATCAATATGGACTAGGACTTATTTGTCTTTAATGCCAGAACTGGATATAATCTAGATTATCCTTTAGACGTTTTTGTTTTCTATTCTGATAATAGACATTTTAGGATTTAGAATCTAGATATTTTCAATCTTATTTCTCTAGTAGATTCCATAATCAAGAATAGTCATTATTCTCAATCTCAGCTGAACAACTATTCATGTCCAAACATAAATTAGAAATATTGTTCTTCGAAAGAACTCCATCATAATATCAATATTCTTATCCCAAAACAAAACAAAAGGTAAAGACAAACAATAGGTTTTAAATGGAGCAACTATTGCTTCATTTTCTACTATAGATCCTATTCTTCTAGTCAGCAGTGATCTACTCTATTTCTGTCTCATTCATATTCCAAAAAATATGGGATCAATATCCAGTATCTAACACTTAAGAGACTGGAGGGTAGTCTTACCACTCTCATCTTGTAGTAGGATCTTCTCGAAGATTTCTTTCTTTCCAAGATGATGATTATCCATGCCTTACAGTTCCTGCTCTAGTGTTCTTTGTCTCTACAAATCGGTTTTGGATATACATGTCTTGCACACTTTAACTGTATTACTGACCGTCTGGAATCTTTCTTAAAGTTTCCTCAACACTACCTTTAAATACCGTTAAACGCTTCAATGGTCAATACTTGCCCTTACATTACATTGATGATAAGTTCAATGCTTTTAGCATATCAAATAGATTAATGGATAATACGAATCTAATTCATACATCTCAATTTACAATAAATTTTGATGAGCTATCAGATAATGATTATAAAACTAAGTCAATACTTAGCTCATTTTCCTAGTGTGCTTCTGAATAGCATTTAGAGTTTATACTGCTCAATATAGTTCATCATTCAACTCTTTGAGATGAATAGGAACAATGTAAATCTCTATACCATCATCATTTACAATTCATAATGACAAGTATCACACATGTCCATCATGTTTATCATCACACGATGTTTGTAAATTTGCACCATACTTGCAAAACTTTCTTAGTAGGAACATTTGCATAATCTGTTTTAAGATATATCCATTTTTCTACACTCGAGAACTATTCTCGTTATAATATTAGTTCTATAATTTTGGTAAAATTTTATTGACATTTAACATGCCAATTAAATTTACGAATATACTCATTGTTCAAATATGTAACGACATGATAGAACAAAATTAATTGATGTACTAAATTAATTTGACATGGACTTTTATCAAATTAATTATATTCCATTGAATTAATGATCCATCTGCATTACTTATTGAAATTCATTTGAATTTCCAGTGGGCTAGGATCCTATTTACTTTATTAGAACCTTAAGTGACTCAACAAATTCCAATAAAACATTTAGGCAGATACATTATCAATCACATCTCTATATGACTCTTAGATCATCAAGTAGACAACTAATTGTTGCGCACATCTTATGTATTTACTTGACACGCCTCTAAAATTTTATTTCCTTGAGTGACTCAACAAAAAATAAAACTTTAGTTGAATTCAATCCACTATTCAGAAACATCATATGTTTTATAGTGAAAAGCGTGTCCACGAACGAGCAACCTTGAGTGACTAAACAAGCTAACATCGGTAATGTACTCTCAGTTTTCACTATAACAATGAAAGGCATGTATTAACATTTAATACGAATTTAATACTCTAATTAAGGGATCGGTCTCATCTCACTCATGCAAAGCAATAACATCCGATATGTAATTAACTATACATAATTAATAAGCGCAAATTATTATGGATTACATCTTATCAATCTTCTTGAGCCATTAAGAAGATTAGATGGTTAATTTTAGGAGATATCGCATTTGACCATCTAATGTTACATGCAAATATTATCCAATTTTCCCTTTTCCAATTTGTATCATATACTAATTGTCTTGTTACATTTCAAAAAATAAAGGCGAAAAAGAAATTAACCAAATAGTCATAGCTAGTATCCTATACTAGTTCATTGCAAACAATCATATAGTTCAAGTCTATAATAATCCTCTAACTCCATTCAATTAATATCACATATTAATTAACATATCAATTTCTAGATTTGGTATTGACAATAGTCGTCTAAACCAATTTAGACAAGATGGAATGAACCAATCGAAATTAAATAATTAATCTAATTAGTCAAATAATTTCGCATCAATAAAGTCAATTAATTAATCGTATTAATTAACCAACTTTATTAGCAATTGGGGATTACCACAAAATAACTCTTTATTTTGTTTTAATATCAAAGTCATACTTTGATATAAGTTTCGGAATGATTTAGGGTCGAAATAAGTTTTGAAATGATTTAGGGTTGAAATCACAACTTGAATCAAGTCAAAATTCAACTTTTGTCCAAATAAATAATTTTGGCAAAACAAATTTTCATAAAATTTAAATTTTGAGCCAATTGAAAATTTTCTAAAATTTTACAAAACTTTTAAGCTGTGATTCAAGCTATATAAACCAATTTGACAAATTTCAAAAAAAAAAAAAATTGAGACAAAGTTATGAAGTTTCAAAAACTTAAGGGTCAATTTGTGAATTTCCAAAACTTAGAAGACTGTCTTTATGATTTCAGAAATTAGAAGGACCTTCCCTTACATATTAGAAACAAAAGGGGCTTCGCTGTAGGGTTTCACCCTAGGGTTAACCCTAGCCGCCACCACGGGGTTTCGTCTAGCAGGCGCTGCTTCAGAAGCAGCCCTACCGGCTACTGCAGAAGGCCACTCGAATTTTTTCAGCCCCTTATGCTGCTACGAACAGCAGTGGCGAATCGTGACCACAAGTAGCAAGGGCAGCTACTGTTCACAACAGAAGTGGCCATCGCTGCTTCATTGCACGGAGTAACAACAGCCATTGCTGCTCTTCTTGCAGCAGCAGCGACTGCAGCTGTTTCCCTTCTAGTGTCCTTCCGTTCCATCTCTTTTTTTTTTTAATTGCGTATTATGAAATCAAATTTCATACTAAGAAATCTGAGTCTCCTTCAAATTCAACTGTCAATAATACAAATCAAATTGATACTTATAACGATAACAATTATTGTGAATTTCATCAATAGTATTAAACAAATTCTAAAGAGTAACAAAGCAGGCTTTGATACCACTGTTAGGTATTGAACAATATATATACATAGCGGAAATTAAATAAACATCTAATTCCTATGCCTAGAATCGACCTTGCACTTCAAAGGAATTCATGATAGAAAAATACCTACTTGATGAACGCCGTGAATAGCAAATGCTATTTGACTGTTGGAGAAATAATCATCACCACAGTTGTCCAATTGTCAAGCCGCTAACGGCAATCCACATGAAAAGAATGGATTTGGAAATGCATGAAAACGAACAATTTTGAAGAGGATTTATGGGACTATGTTTAGGGTTTTGTCAATTTCATATGCTAACAAAAAGTTGACAGAATATCCATCATCATATCGCCACTACAAGAAATATGAGCAACAACGACGAAACTTAGTTACGAAAACTATAGCTTCTCTATAGGGTATCATCTATGGCAATGACCTCATAATAGAGGGTGAGACCCTATATGTAGATTATTAGTCGCCGCAATAGGCTTATCGCAATAGGCTTATGTCGCTGCTAAAAGTAGAACCTATTGGGGCGAATCCATCTTTTGTCGCCATATTTCTTAACCATAGTGACGACATGTATAAATCATCACTATATCTCTTGATCTATAACGACAACACATAAATTTCGTCACTATATGTTTGGCGGGAAAATTTCCCGCCTTTGTTCATGTGTTGTACTGACGATAAGTTGTTGCTATAGGTAGCAACAATCTCAATATAGCTATAACAATTTATATAATATATATTTTAAATGCAATACAAAAATCAAAAGTCTAGTTAGTCTGGATGGTAGGGTGCCTTGTTGGTGGAAAAGAGGTCCATGGTTCGAATCTTGGAGCTTGCAAATGTACTAAATTAAATTAAATGTAACTGGGCTCCAAAATGGGTCGGCTGAAATAATTTTTTTAAAAAAAAATTTAATGACAAAATAGCTAAAATTTATAGCGGCGACATGTGAGTCATCGCTATATATGTCATTGAAATATGTCGAAAATGTCGTCAGTATTGGTTTATTGGCACGGACATATACTAACGACCCTCTTGCCGCCAAAAATCGCCGCTATAAACCTGTAGCAATGACATTTGGGCCTACAGCAGCGACAAAAGTCGTGAAAAATGGCGGCATTTGTTGTAGTACGCGTAAAATTGATCATACGAATTTTCCTTGATTGTCTGCATATGAAATCCTAACACAAGACACCTATTTATAGTTCTAAGATATAAAACCTTTATCTTACTGGGTTTCTGTAGGCCTACAATTAAATGGGTCAACTAATTAATCTAATTAATTAATTTGATCCGATTAAACACAGTCTAACTAATTGAACCTTGGACATCAATTTCAACACCGGCTTCTTCCTGTAGATGTCAATAATAAACTCAATATCAGTATTTGTGACTGATCACGTTTAATTCTGGTAGCTGCCTGCTTCTTATTGTAAATGTCAATAATCAACTCGTTATCAGTATTTGTCATTGATGACATCTTCTCTCAACTGTTCTGTAACAAGAAGGGAATTTTGAAGGGATGAAAGAGCTTTATTGCCATAAGTCTCAGGAAGGTAAATGTCACTTTATTTTCAATAACTGATTGTTTATTTCCTATTATTTGACCCCCATATAGTTTTTGCATTTGGACACCCAATTTCTCGAGAGCCTCTTTTTTTTTTTTCATTTCCTTCCATTTTATGTTGTCTTTTAATCTTATTTTCTCATCAGGTCATGTTAATTCGAGCATTTTTCTATTAATCATAATATATCGTTATGCTATTCGTCTTGTTTTTCTTAAGCTTCAAAACAGGTCATATTATGGTGGCACTTTGTTGTTTGCATAATACTTATAGCTCCAACATTTGGAAACACCTAATTTATGCTTTTGGGAACCGCCAACCACATTGTATGTTATAGGGCTATGCTTAACTATCCTAGACCACTAATTTATGCATACAATACGCTCTAGACTTGTTTCCCTACTAGAATATAGTGTAATTTTGATGGCTGAATTCCTGAAATAGATGGCTTAAATTTGTACATTCATTAATAAATTTTTGGCGATCATATCTAGTTAAATATGTACGCGAGTTATCTTCTAAGGAAGGATGATTGCGAAGATGATAGTTTCCTTTTGCAATGATCCGACATTGATTTCTTCACGTATAGTAATTTGTGTATAACAGTTCTTTTCCAGATTTGACTCTTCGTTTTAGTAGAAAAATTCTAATGATAGCGTTGTGTCCCAATTTATTGAGGTTGCTGAAAGGGTGACCTTGTTGGTCTAGACAGGTTTGGGTTGCCTATAACAATGTTGACATTGTTCATATCTGACAAAATTCTTGCTTTGGAATTCATGTAGATCTTGTGTACTGAAGTTTGCATATATTGCTACTTAGTAATGTTGACAATGTTCATATCTGACAAAATTCTTTCTTTGGGATTCATGTGGATCCTGTGTTTTGAAGTTTGCATATATTGCTACTTGGATTGGTCTCTTGACACGTTTTGTTATGAATTAATTCACAAGAGAAACTCTCCCAAAATGTTGTTAACAGGTGGGTCTTTTAACCCTTTATTAAGTTTATTCATATACTTTGTATTTCAGGAGGGTGATAAGTTTGAGATTCATGCCAAGATGATTGAATGGTTATGCAGAGTTTTGATTTTAAAAAAAAAAGGTCAATGGCAGTTTCTATTATGTTTTAAAGAATGTACAAAATTTATTTTTTTTTTTTTTTTAAAATCAATGGATCTATAGGCGTTGTGCCGCTAGATTTTTTAAAAAATTTCTCACATTTTCGCCCCTATACATGGCTCAAGGAATGTTACAAGGCTTGCAATAGAAACGACTACAGTCGCTGCTATTCCTATAGAGGCGACTAAAGTCACTTCTATAGCATAACTGCGGCGTTCCTATAGTAACGACCTTGTTGGGGTGATTTGTCACTGCAATTTATCAATAGAGGCGATTGTGGACCCTTTAGCATTGACAAATGTCGCCTCTATAGCACTTGTTTCTTGTACTCATACTCTCTACTCTACGCACACACCGCGATCCTATACGTATGGTCTCAACTCTACGCATATATGACCAAATCAGCAGGCATCACTATATATCACTATTTAACAAAAAATGATCACCTATATATATCTATATATACACACACACATATATATATCAACACAATAATATTAAATGAAATATAAGTCATATAAAATGTTGAGAATGTTTGGGCACATGATGTGATATATTTAAGTGAACTTATATCATTTAATGTCACTTAAAAATAATTACTAATATTTAGTGATGCTCACCAGTTGTGATAAATTTTACAACGGGGCATATATCATGATGATAATTTTAGTGCCACCTGTAGGAACGGAAAATCCTAATTTCTTGCTTGGTCCAAACCATACATTATACAGAACGTAGACATCAAAGTACATTGATCCACATTTGTCCTACTAATTCTCTAATCTGTTTCAAGATTTTTCATTTCCTTGTCATGCTTCCCTCGAGATTTTGGCTTGAGGTTTCTAATCTGTTTCTTCAAACGTTCAGAAATTACAGTGGCCGAGCAATTTGCAATCGCCGCAGCATTTGGGGACTCGGCCACGGTCGCAGGTGTATCCGCTTCACTATCCATACACGATCGTTTCTTGATCAACTCGACCTCTCCATTTTTGTTCGCAACCACCATGTTGCATGCTACTCTCTCTACGTAGAATTCTATGTTTTTCCTGTCGTGGTGCCTGGTACGTGACGTGATCGTGCTCAAATTAGTAAGTAGTATTTTACTGTGGCTTAGATAGACATTTCATCTTACTAGTAGGTTTATAATACTTTCCTTCCTCCGATGTATGTATAAATACATGTCACGTATGTGACATTTATGCAGCCACATGGGACGTTGGAAGTGTCAGAATTTTTCCCCCTTTTTGAATAAGTTGTTAGAAAATTTTTATTCATCTTGAATATGCACAAATTTACAATAAAAAATTAAAACAAATATACTAATACTAAGTAGAATTATGCTTCATGTAGACAACTTTTTTGAAAGATCTTATTTCTTCACACATTACATCACTTTTAAATTTATTGCATGAACCACATAAGTGTGTGAAAAGATTGCATATAAAAATAGTGTACATGTAACATTATTCGTATATAAGTATAATCTCATATATTTTAACTTGAGCACAAAAATATGTATCATATGACGTCAACAAAAGATGACTGCACCATTCAACAAGTGTGACTTTCTCCCCTTAGTTGCCATTAGTGATTTCTATTAATTACTCTTTCTGTTCCATCTATTTAGTCTAACGTTTCCTCTTTTTGATTGTTCCACTTATTTGATTCACTTTTATATTTGTTTATTATTATGCTCCTATGTAATCTAAAAAATGTAAAAATTGACTTTTCCAACATTACTATTCTTAATAAACATCACTAATTAAATAATAAGGGTATTTGAAGTAGTTTATTTGTATAATTATCTTTTGCAATACTATTATTATTCTTTGTTCTAAAATTGAATACTATTTTTAGCCCTTATGAAAGGTAAAGTTGACCAAATAAATGCGACCAGGGAGTATTACCTATCAAAAACAACTAGGGTGGCATGCAGACTAGTAATTTGTTCAACAACCAATAGCCTCACCAGGCCCATTTCACTTCTGATCTCTGGCACTACCTGTAAAATTAATGGAATTCTTGCCTAAATCAAAGTATCTTTAATTAATTAATTATTTCAAATAGTAAAGTAGAAATATTTTTTGTTTGACAATAGTATAGTAGAAATATTAAAGAAGAATTAATTACAATATATATTACCCCATATTGTTGGCAGAGGTCAACTAGTCGTTGGACTTTTTGATACTTGGGGTCATTCTTCCACTCGATTTTGTCTTTCACAATAGACAAATCCTCAAGATAATCCATGCTCCAAATTTCTGACCATGTTTTTGCATATACTACAAATGAAGGAAAATTATATTATCATTATCTAACCTTACACAAGTTGCTTGATCTAACTAATTATTAAGCAATTTTGGCACTAATGAAATATTTGGTAGAGTAACGGAATACTCACATGGAATGTTGAGCCAGGGCGTGACACCAAGAAGAGTAATAGTGCAGCAGTCACGGAAAGTAAAATTCTTGAGCACCCATTCAAGTAATTCGGTGGAGAAATCCTTTAACCCATCCATCACAATAAGAACACGCTTTGGATTTTCCACGGATCTTGATAATCCATTGAACATCATATAATGTTCTAACGTTGTCTTACCTGCAATTGGAAAGCAGCTTGGCATTGCTTCACCTTTATAATGGTATATATTTCTATTAAAAAACTAAAGATAATAAAGAAACGAAAAGAAAAGGGAAAACAAAATAAGTAACTCTATATTAGGGAGAAAGTGGTGAGTGGGAAGGATTCATGAAAAGATTTGAAATCCTTATATAGGGAACAATAAGCATTAAGGAAAGCAAACTAACAACAAAAAGCAAACAAAAGAGGCATTTTGGTAGGTAACAATTATTATATAATATAAAAAATTTGATATAAGCAATGTGCATAACTTAGAATCTATCATTAACAACTAGGAAAGCGAGCATGCCAAGAAAAAGCTTAGTTTTTGCACCAAAGCTAAATAATGGGCACTTTACTCGTTTGTTTTTGGTTATATCATTATCATATTTTTTAAATTACCATGCAAATCACTTGTAATCTTTAATTGCAAAAGGTGTGCTCACATGTTAAAATATGCACCTCCTCATATGAAATTTCTAGATAAAAACAGCTTTAAGTACAAGAAAATTACCAATTGGTAAGAAGTCAATAAGTAAAATGTAAAGAAAAACAACTACAGCCTACGGGCATAAATGTATCAACGAATCAAAAGTCAATAGAATTAATACATGTGATTCATGAATTATATAAATTGAAATTTCTAATTCACAACGAGGTAACTTTAAGAGATGTCTATGGTAGCAACGCGTACTATGCACATGTGACAAA
Organism: Nyctanthes arbor-tristis; assembly: GCA_963692815.1. Classification (NCBI taxonomy): domain Eukaryota; kingdom Viridiplantae; phylum Streptophyta; class Magnoliopsida; order Lamiales; family Oleaceae; genus Nyctanthes; species Nyctanthes arbor-tristis. Next base: position 12,967 of record CAVNYN010277635.1, read on the forward strand.
AAAGTATATTGTATTTGTGTATAATCTCCCCTCCTAAATTATCCTAATGGTCTTGAAACATGACATCTGTCGATGATTTATGCCAACTTGACACCGTGTGAATGAATTTCCACCATACGAGATCAGATTTATTATTTTACCTGCTTAATTTGTACTAATGTGATGTTTTTCACAGTGCATGACCAAATATGAAATAGTATAAGTTTTCGGTATCCACTTTCACCATGTATGGGATGTACCTCTTGGGGCATGCTTTGTGCTAGGAATCGAACAATACATGGACAGCTGAAGTTAAATAATATCCAATTCCAAGGCACAAGATCAAACTTACAGTTAGAAAAAATTTGTGGTCAAGAAAAAAAGCACATTTGTTATGAATGCCGCAAATGTCAAATTTTGATTATCATACAACACTAGTCATCTCACGTGTCCATTTGTCTAACATCTAATAGTAATTCAAATGGTAAGAACAAATCTATTTAACTTTTCTTTAACTTGTGTTTAGCTAGGATTGAGCTCAATTTTGAGCGATTCATTTTCGGAACAGGGAATTAGGAAAGATTTTGAGAAGTTTGAAGAACTTTGGGGACTAAATTGCACTAGTTAAAAAGATAGACTAACAGGAGAATCAGTTGGAGCATATTTTGGCAAAAGTGATCCCCACCAAATGTATTCTACCACCATAACCATACATAGGGGGAGGTCAGTGGTGAAACTTACACACAATGGGCCCCCTGTATGTGAGAACCCATAAAGTTTCTTAATAATCTCCTACCATGTATATGTATGACAATGTTTTTAACAGACCTTTTTGAACATATGATTAGACTTTTTACGAATCACAATGAAGCTGGCTTCCACTATGTATCTTGATCAGGGGGCGAAGAAAAAGGGTTTCATTTGAAAAATCACTCAATAAATGAAATTGAGCCAAGAACGAAGATTTCCTCTTTGAATTCTCTCTAATTTGGTATGTCGTTCTTTTATGGGCAATCTTAATAACTAGATCTATGACTACATCACATAATAATTCAATTTGCGAATATAATATTGGTTTTGTGCTTTTATTTAATTACTTGATAAGTAGTTTTTTTCCCCTCTATCATTGCTCTAATTTTTGAAAAATCGCATATTGATCAATTTATATATAGAGAAATTGTTTAATACAAGATAAGAGATTGTTATAATATGATAATAATAGTGATCGATATATATATATATATAAATAAGAACAGTTTGGTGGCTGCAATTGAAGTTATCTGGCACAATTAGGAGCAATTTTCCCGCCCTTTGTCAGGTGTCTTTAGAAAATAGATTTGAAAATAGATTTAAAGATGTCATTATTCTATTATTACTTTTTTTAATCATTTATTTTAATTTTTTTATTTTGGTATTCTATCTATATATATCTCATATTTGCCTACCAAATTTTTTTTTAAATAAATATTTGCCTATTGAATTTGAAGTACATGAAAATGGATAATATATCAATCTAGATTCAATATTATTTACATTCAAGAATATAGATCAAATCTAAATATTTCCTTAGCAATATCAAATTCATATTTCTTACCGTCATGTTTTAATATTCTTAGATTATTGCTTTTGTCTTTGTTCATAAAACGTTAACTGCATTAACAATAAGTAAAATTATTAGATAACCGATTACACCATATTTAAATTGCATTATATTAGGCTAATGTAAAATTCATTTTACTTTTTACAACAATTTTCTCTTCATATATACGATATTGTCTAAAGATTACTTTGTTTAATTAGATGTATAACTCTATATATTAAAATATCCTAACTGAGCTAGGTTGTTAAGCTACTTTGCTAAACTGGATTAATTAATAAGAGGTTATTTTATTCAATATATAAATTGGATATGGTGAATAATGCATTAAGAAGCAAGAGGTCTCCCAACTCAAAAGTGAAGTTTCAGTTTCAATCACTTAACTTTTTTTCCTCATTTTACTTTTAATTAATATCACAAAATAACTTCTAAAGGAGTCTGTGCAATAATGTAAATATTATAGGACCTTCTGTGATAAAAAGATAGAAATATAATTGTTAAGGTAATTATATTACCACCACGAAGATTTCTTATCACACCGGATTTTAAGTCCATCACATACATCTTATAATTTCAACTAGAATTATCACCTATGCGTTGCACGGGAATAATAATAATAATATCAAATATTCAATCACATTAAAATTTGATATGATATGATTTTAAAAAGAACAAAAAATTTAATGAAAGATACATTAGACACCTAATCTATTATCTATTATCTATTATATCTATTATATATCTTAAAGCAGCTGAGCTTGAACGGATCCCACCAGCAGTTTCCCGCCCAAGCTCAGCTGCCATGGGCTTTTTATTAATTTTTTAGTTATTTATTTATTTTTGTTTGAATTACCATGTGATTTCACAGATTATTGGTTTCGCTTATGGAGAAGGACTTCACTTTTATGGGGGAATGCAAACAAATCCACTAGAAGACAATCCCCGACGCATGAAAGTAAACCCTTCTCCTTTATTCCTTAATTACGCCTGCTGCCTCTTCAGGTTCCACTACTTCCAATAGCAGCAACAAAACTTTCTCAAGATTTTGCTGCGATTCTCTGTCAGAGGTTGCATTTCGTCCAGCCGAGTAATAGGTTGCCGCCAACGCCAAAACCTCATAGTTCAATTTTTTCCTCCGACAAGGTTCCGGCAGGAGAGAGGTAGCACAGCGGTCGGGGATTAAGAAGTAGAATTGCAAAATCCGGTACTCTATATCAGGAGTTGATCCTTTTCATTTTCAAGTGAATATGATTCCTATTCTGGATTTTCTCTTGATTGCAAAGAATTTTGCTGCTTCAATTCGTAATCAAGCACGGGAGACTGGAAACTTGCCATTAATGCCATAAATATGGTCGCATTCTAGCCATGTTTTGAATCTGACATTCTTTTCATTGAATTCGGTTATCAGTCGCAATCACATGTTCACTAAAATTTTTCGATTTTCCATATCAAATCCTGACAGTTCGTGCCTCTTTTCAAGTGTTCTTCTGAAATTTGGGACTGGATTTCTTTGAATTTGAATATCTTACTTAATTGCAAAGAATTGGAATAGCCACAGAATCTTACAAAATATTCACCGCCTGAAAATTCCTAAAATTTACCCACATCCCTTATTCTGTTTTTAATAATTTCCCAGTTTAGGAAAATAAGTTTACAATCCATCAAATGTTACTGTAAAAATGGTGGCAACATTCTATTATGTATGCAATGCAAGTTACCATTATAGTTATTTATGCACTTGAATTGTTGGTTGTGAATTATAGGAAATTACAGGAAATAACTTGCTTGATCTTTTATAGTTGTTTATATTATGTGCTAGATGCTGCATAGTAATGTGTATCATGGTATAATGAATTTTTCAACAGCTCATTTACTTTATGCAAGCTCTATTGTAGGAATAAATTTTTTTTCATAGAAGTCGTTGATTGAAGTAATTGGTTTATTCGCCTCTGTTTAGTTATTTTTGTAACTCTTAACTTATTATGAATTCAAAATTATCCTATGCGATTGTGGAGTGACTCTTCTTCCATGTCCACTGCTATGATGGTTGATTGATATAGTTATACTAATTGCAATGCGTTAATACACAACTTATACTTTTGGAATCTAATTAGTA
>CAVNYN010277645.1:0-17760 GCA_963692815.1 Nyctanthes arbor-tristis
CCCCCCCCAAACCCACAAAAAAAAAAAAAAAAAAAAAAAAAGGGAACCCAACCCAACAAGCAAAGATAAAAAGGTGGCAATCATCAAACCTTAAAGCCCCCCTTCCAGTCTCAACGTATGCTCCCAAAGCCATTGAAGATCAAGAAAGGTTTTGCATTGGAAGAGACATGAAAATACCCCTTTCTACAAATAATCAAAGCAACAAAAGTTTGAGCACAAAACCAGTGAATTGCATTAATACCAACCCCAACGCCATTTTACAGGACATCACCACCCCCAACAGCTCCCCCTACGAGCCTAAATCGGTCCTTGAACTCCGGGGAAGTCCAAGCCCTGTTGCTGATAAAAAACCAGCACCTGATACTGATATATCAGCAGTTTTGGAGGATCCTTTTCAGCTGGAAGATCATGTGCTGAGCCAGCCGTTGGATGGTTGGGAATCTTTCATGAGAGAGTTGGGTTTGCAAGACGATTCCAGCCCAGTTTCCAAACCGGTTTCTCAAACCAGTACCAACAGTGAGCCTCAAACTCTACCTCAATATTCATCTCTCACAGAGTTTACACTTGTTAGCTCATTTGATTCAACTCAGTTTGTGCCTCCCGATTTTAGTCTTTTCTCTGATATCCCAACATATAATACTGCGCCTTTGGATCAAAACACTAATATCGTCAACACATTTGATGTCTCTACTGATGTTCAATCCTTGAATAACAACTGGAACGTGGGATTCGATTATGTGGATGATTTAATTCGACTAGCAGATTGCTTTGACACCAATTCACTCCAACTTGGGAACGTGATATTAACGCGGCTCAATCATCCTTTGAGGTCTGCAATAGGAAATGCCCCCCAAAGGGCAGCCTTCTACTTCAAGGAAGCCCTTCAATCCATATTCACAGGGTCCAATCAACCAACTTACCCTGCCAGTCCTTCAGAAATTATACAGACAATCAAAGCTCAGAATAACTTCTCAAGCATCTCTCCAATTCCCAAGTTCTCCAGCTTCACGGCTAACCAAACTGTGCTCGAAGCCGTGGATGGCTGCAGTCGTGTCCACATCATCGACTTTGATATTGGGTTTGGCGTCCAATGGGCTTCCTTCATGAAGGAACTAGCTGGTAAAGCAGATTCTCGTAAAGCCATTCCACCTGTGCTTCGTATAACAGCTCTGGTTCCTGAAGAGTTTGCAACAGAATCAAGGTTGATCACAGACATTTTAAATCAGTTCGCACATGACATGAATATAAGATTTGAAATAGACTTCGTTTCTATACGCACCTTTGGATATTTATCTTTTAAAGCAATCAAGTTCATGGAAGGTGAAAAAATTGCAGTTGTTTTATCCACAGCTATATTCCAGCAAATAGGGACAGCATTTCTGAATGATCTTCGTCAGGTTCTGCCGCATGTGGTGGTACATGTGAACAGTGAAGGTCAGATGGGGCTTGGAACCTCGTCCTATCGTCAAACCATAATTGGCGGCCTGGAGTACTACTCCACCTTCTTGGAGTCATTGGAGGCAGCAAATGTAAACAACAGCAGTGATTTGATGAGAAGGATTGAGACTTTTGTGTTCTTCCCCAAGATTCTGAAAGCAGTAGAGGCAGCTGGCCACCAAGGGCCACCATGGAGGGAGGCGATGGCGGCGGCAGGGCTGCGGCAGGTGGGGCCAAGTCAGTTTTCATACCTTCAAGGTGAGTGTTTACTAAGGAGGATACAAGTAAGAGGATTCCAAGTGGGAAAGCATCAGGAGGAGATGCTGCTTTACTGGCATGATAGGCCCCTGGTTTCCGTATCAGCTTGGAAGTATTAGGAGTTGTCACTGAAAACAATAGCTGCATGTTCTTCATGAAGATCAATTAACAGGGTAACTAAGTTAGGGGAATTTGATATATGAATCCTACTCTATGTTTAATCTGTAATTTTAATTTCGTGTTTAGCAGGGAAATTAAAGGATTAATTAGTTTCCATATTTCCTGTTTGTTAATTGAATTCATATTTTGGAAATGGTGAGTTGAATGATCAAGACAATGTTGTTTTGTAAAGGAAGAAAGCAGAGAAAAAAGTTTAGAAAAGGAGTAACAAAAGAAAGATAGAAAGCAAAAGAAAAAGATAATCTTTTTCCCTTCATTTTTTCTTCTGGGATTGTAAGAGAATCTTTTCCCTTTCATTGAAGCTGAACCACTCATAGGCAAGATAATTTTCCCCATTAAAGCCTAACACGCGCACAATTCATTTTAAATGGGTGGTTTTTAGACTTAAAACCCAGACCAATGGGCAATGTACTGGCAACATTATGGTCTACCGCCTACACTCTAGTGGGGATTGCAATGGCTGCTGGTAGAGAGAACAGCATTGCACAAAACGACAAGGATCGATGAATCAGAGTAGAAAGACCATAATCAACTAATCATAGTAAACACAAAAACATTCATAACTGATCTCAGAGCCTCAAGAACTTGTGAAACTGTTATCTGATGGCAAGCAATGTAACTTACTCTCAGACCTTTTATAAAAGTAGTTACTACATCGTGCCATACTGAGATGCCGTTTCTGCTTAGAAAGAAAAATAAAAACATCTGTGGACTTATTCGCTTATTTGAGCTTCTTGAGAGCTCTACAGCTCGTTTGCGAACCTGCAAATCATCACAAATGCAATATCCTTTGCTCTAGCTAGAAAGAACAAGCAATATACGAAATCACAATGAATTATATAAGATGGACATTAGATTACAGCAAGAGATGAAGTAGATTTGTCTATGTTCTTCAATTACAGAAGAAATCTATCTCAAAGGGAAAGTATAGGACGACTGCAGAAGACTGAGAATTTAAATAAGAAAATCTGCTGCTCCTACCCGTTTAGGCTTATTACATTGGCATGGTTGTTCAACATGACATGAGAAAAGGTGAAGATTAATAACTCATTAATAAACATTTTGTGTGCCAAAAGCACGTCTAACTTGAACGTTGTATTATTAGACCTAAATTGAAACTATGAGAACTTAAGAAAGATCAAGGACGTGACTCAAGTTTTCTACATTTTCTACTCTACTGAAAAGCTACTCGTATACGGCTATGCGGTGGACCGTAACATCACATCTGACTGCAAGAAGAAAAGAAGGAAAAATGATGGAAGGGAGGAGGAGGGGAAGGAAGAAGATGAGGACGGAGATGGTGAGACAACTGTGTGGAGCTTTTTGGGCTACTAGGAGAAAGCATCTTTTCCTGTCGGTAGGGATGACAATTGATCGGATTGGGGAGGATCGGCGCCAATCCATTTTGCCCTATGAAAAATTTATAAAACTATGATCTGCTCCACGATCCACGACTTGTGGTTGGAGCGGATTACAGATCAGATTAGATCAAGATTTCGATCCGCCAACCAATTCACGAAACTTTTTTTTTTTACATCATATGTTACACTACTTTAATCTCCTAACTTGGTTTTTACGTCATACATTACATTACAGTCTATAGTAATAATAAAATGAAGTTAAATCAATATCAAGTATCAACTATCAACCAAGTTAAATTATGGTTTAATAGTGGGTGTTGATTGTTGTTTATGGCAGCTTTTGGAAGTTTAAAAGTTAAACACGTTTTTTTTAAAGTGGAGCAGATCAGATCGGATCGACCTTGATCCGATTCAATTCGCAATCCTTTGGTGGATCACAAATTTTATCACGATCCGCTTCACTGATCTACGAATCAGGAAATTTTTTCTCAAACGGATCGGGTATCCGTCGAGTCTGGTGCGGATCGAATTTTTCGACCATCCCTAATTCTCGGCAATTAATTGTGACAAGGCTACTTTAAATCATATTCCGAGCTTTTAGGAATCTCCATTAAAAAACACACAAGGGAATTGGGTTTGAAGAAACTAAATGTCGCTGTCACAAGAACCCGTCAATTGCATAAAACTCAATTTTTTCTTGTAGATGAACATTCAAGAAAACTTGAAGAGACCCCCGTTTTTTTTTAAACTTTTGAGGTACTTCAGTATCAATGAGAAAAGCACCTCTACCAGCCAAGGGATTCAAACGGCATCGATTTGACTGTACCTCTGACGTAGTCTCATTTCGCCCGGAATTGATCATCAAGAAGAATTCTGGGTTCTTGGGGTGGATCTCTGAATTACATAGGTTGCAGGTTAATCAGTTGGCAATGGTTTCATCCTTCGAAATATTTGTTTAAGTTACATGTGTCCATAGAATTGCCGGAAAAACTAAATTTCATCATTTCTGTTTGCCTCATTTTGTTAGCAAAATTCCTTCAGATCCTATAATAATAATAATAATTAGTATAATTAGCATACTGTTGTGAGGTAGATGCCGACAGATTGAAGTATAAGAAGAAAAGAAGAACACGAGAAGGTTGGAATGGAAGAGAAGAGAAAGAAAGAAGGTAAGAATGGACAAACAACTATGTCCATAAATATCTTTATATATATAATTAAAAGAGCTATTATTCTGAAATCTTTTTCCTGCCTAAAAAGATTCCAGAATCTTAATTTTATCTTGGGGGAGTTGTAAGACAATGTCTAGTCTTATGTTTTTCTTGGGTCTTTGGCTAAAAAGAAAAGAGAGAAGCAGAGAGTGCAAGAGAGAGACATTTTCTGGTGAAAATTCTTGTTACTTCGGCGAGCTTCCGGTTGCCATTCCCCATGGAGACGGGGCAATGATTCCGGTGCTTCTTGTGTGGTCTTAAATCTGAGCTCAACACAAACTATATTAAAGATGATGTTTAGAGCAAACTTGAGTTATTTTTTCTACACTTTGAAGATTATATTTGTCTATGTATTTGCAAAATCTCTTATAATAGACATTGTAATCTCAACAATATGAAGTTACCAAAAATGCAGTTTCCATTTTTTTAGCAGTTTCACACCTTTCTCGAGTATTTTTACACCTTCCTTCAGAGGCTTTACCTATTTTCTCTCCCTAAAAGGAACCATATCCCCCTTTTCATCTTCTTCTTTATTTTCTTTCTTTCATGGTTCCTTTTTCATTGTTTTTTTTTTATTTGGTTTTCTTTAACATTTTCAGGCTACAGTGATGGAATGGAGGGAGAGATGTGCACAATGTTGAAATTGGGGAAGATAAATGAGGGAAAAATAAACGAAAATTCTGAGGCTAAGACTCAAAATTATAGGTTTTTGGACCTTTTCTCCCCTCCATTGCAGCCCAAAGTTGAAGACTTAGCATAACTGTTTTCCAAATAAATCAATAAAGGTTATATATTCCATGTTCACTTTCAAAATTTGAGTGAATCTGATGCCGAACAAGAGGATGAACTCGCAAGCTTTAATAACTCGCAAGTTATTAAGTTAAGAACTCCCAAGTTCTTGAAACTCAACACAAATTCTTGAAAGTGATTTTTTCATAAAATTGAAGGTATCCCATACAATGAAATAAATGAGCTATTTATATGAGCCAACATAACCCTAATGGGCCAACATAACCTTAACCCTAAGAAAAAGCCCTAACTTGGAAATTGAGTAATAATAAAAGATAAATAGATAAATAAAATAAATGAATACTAATTCTAAAGTCTTTTAGAATACATTTTCCCTTTCCACCTCTTTCATTTCCATTTTGCATCATTTGCCCTCAACGAAAAAGAACTCGACTATGGCGGGTTGTGGTCCAAGTAGTCCCCCAGGAGTGGTTCATTTAACTTACGCAACTCATCTTCAGAAAGCCAAGTATCTTAAGAAGGTGGGCGACCGTTCCAGCGTACCAAAAATCTTCTAGAACCTCCATGACTAGAACCCATAATGGCATCATAGAGGACAGACTCAATAGTATCAAGATGAGGAAATGAAGTAAATAGTGGTCGAGGACGTAGTCGAGTCATTGGACCTGTAGAAAGAGAAGATGGAAAAACTGGAGGCTCGAATGTGCCTCGATAAGGATACAAATCTGCTATATTGAAAATTGGACTAATATTTAAGTGCGAAGGCAACTCAACCAGATTTGCATTAGTTCCAAGCTTTTTAAGAACACGAAAAGGTTTAAGAGCTTTAGCACAAAGTTTTTTTCCAGGTTGTTTTGGAAAACGTTCAGGAACAAGTGTAATCATAACAAAATTACCAACATTAAATTCCTTGAACCTTCTATGAGCATCAACATCAGTTTGGGGATGAAAAGCAGAGGAAAACTTAAGAGCAGTGCCAAACAGTTTCCACAAAGTCTTCCAAAAGTAACTAACAAATTTGACATCCCCGTTAGAGACAATAGTAACAGGCAAACCATGCAAATGAACAATTTCGTTAAAGAACAATTTGGCCATATGGGTTGCATTAGAAGACTTGGAACAAGGAATAAAATGAGCCATCCACTACCAGAATAGAATCATGACCTCTAACAGTTTTAGGCAAGCCTAGAACAAAATCCATACTGAGGTCACGCCTAAGAGTATGAGGGACAGGAAATGAAGTATACATGCCAGTGTTTTGGCGATGAGCTTTTCCCAACTGACAAGTACGACACTGAGACACAATACGTGCAACATCTTGCTTAAGAGAAGGCCAATAAAACCTATCCTCAATGAGAGCAATAGTTTTATCACGACCAAAATGTCCAGCGAAAGCTCCAGCATATAATTCTCAAATAAGGAAATTTTGAAGGGAAGTACATAGAATGCACAATTTAGTCCCTCTAACAAGATAACCATCTTTAATAAAGAAACCACTGTGATCACGAGATGGATTATCTAAGAGATCTTTAAAAATGATGCCAAAATCAGGACAACTGGAGTAGTCATCCTTTAGTCATTCAAAACCAACTACAGTAGTTTCCATATAATGAAGAACAGTAGATAGATGACTGAGAGCATCAACAACTTTGTTCTCAAGGCCAGAAAGATGGTGAAGAACAAATGTGTACTCTTAAAGGAATTCAACCGATTTAGCATGGCAGAAGCTCAAATGTTGCTGAGAATTAATGTAACGAAGAGTTTCATGGTCTGAATAAAGAATGAATTCTTTAGGCAATAAATAATATCACCAATGCCAAGTGACTGGATGATGGCATAGAATTCCATGTCATAGGTAGAGTACCACCTATACCCACCTCAGACACATCACAAGAAACCTCAAAAACTTTAGAAAGATCGGGGGACGCAAAACATGAGCCTTAATTAATTGTTGCTTAATGATTTTGAAGGCTTTTTGAGCAGAAGGGGTCTATGTAAAATCACCTTGTTTCATGCACTCAGTGATAGGAGCAATGATAGAACTAAAATCTCGAATGAATATCTGATAAAAGGACGCTAAACCATGAAAACTTCGAGCTTCAGTTAACATTTTCGGCTCAGGCCAATTACAAATAACTGGAATCTTGGATGGATCAGTGGAAATACCCTGGGCATAAATCATGAAACTTAAAAAGAGCACTTGAGATTTCAAGAAAGAGCACTTTTTAAGGTTCACATATAGCTTTTCAGTTCGCAAAGCAAGAAACACCTCTTGGAGATAATGTAAGTGTTCTCTTTTGGAACTGCTATATATCAAGATGTCATCAAAGTAGACCACAAGAAATTTACCTATGAAAGGTCAAAGAACATGGGTCATAACTCTCATGAATGTACTAGGTGCGTTAGACATTCCAAAAGGCATGACTAACCATTCGTACAAACCATATTGAGTTTTGAAAGCAGTTTTCCACTCATCACCAGGTCAAATTCGAATCTGGTGGTACCCACTACGGAGATCAGTCTTAGAGAACCATTTGGACCCGGCCAACTCATCTAGCATGTCATCTAGACAAGATATAGAAAAGTGGTACTTGATAGTGATCTTGTTAATAGCACTATTGTCTACACACATACGCTAAGAATGGTTTTTCTTAGATGTTAGTAGAACATGTACCACACAAGGGCTAAGATAATGTGAATAAAGCCTTTTGTCAATAACCCATGAATCTGCCTATTCAACTCGGCTCTTTCAATAGGATTCATCCGATAATGATGCCGATTAGGCAGTTAAGACCTAGGAATAAGATCAATGGCATGTTGAATATGTAACATCCCGTTAAATTTAGCAATAAATGGTAGTTATTTTGCCAATGATTTGCCAAAGAAAAAAATTATGGGGCTTGATCAACGTAAATCAAAGTACAGTGACTTAATTGCAAGATAACATAAAATATAAGGATTTCTCAAATAATAAACCAAATACCCTAACATTTGTTCGGCTCTCGTTGCGCCACATGTCGCAACGTGATTGGCAGAACTCAAATTTTATTAAAACCAACTCAATTCCAACTATTATAGATAGAGCTACTAAGTCCTCAATCTTCCCCCAATACCCAACAAATCTCTTTTCTTTCCAAAAACACCCCAAATTCGTCCAACCATATTAGGGCAAGGAAAACACGCCTCAAAAGCCAATAAAATACCTATCTCTCATTTGAAAAGCCCATTTCCATATATAGAAAGGTTATAGCTTGAAAAATAGCTTTAATTGAGGAATATCAAGGTTTTAAGGATACTTTTTTAAGTGGATTATTCGAAGAATATTTGAGGTGAGTAACACATGTCTTGTTTCTTCCTTCTCTTTATACAAAACTCATGCTTTTGTTGTGAGTAGCACTTGTATTGGTTATATCTCTTCTATCTCTTGGCTCTTTCTTTCGGCTCTTCTTCTCTTTTGAAACTTGTGTCTTCCTTTAAATGTATTTGGCATTTGACGATTGACGATGCCCCATTACTTCAGATAAATGATTGTTCTTTGCTCTTGGCCATCGCTAGTGACGCTATATACCTGTTCTGCTCTGCTATATGAATTGCTTTATGGTATTATGGCCTTGCTATGTGGTCTCGGCCATTCTGAATTGTTATTGAATCGTATGACTTGCGGGTAAAGGCTAAACTAGTGATGTGCCCGATATTCATATCTTTGTATCTCTGTGAATGACCTCCTTTGTGCATATAAGTGCCCTCTTTTACATTGTTTTGCGTGGGCCAATACATGTTGTTATTCACTGAGTACTCTGTAATCACCCCCCAATCTTCTACAATCCTGTAGGTATTAAATTAAGAAGCTATGTGGCCAAATCATCCCAAATGTGGAGAATATACATGTATGTAATCGAGATTTCGGTGTGTGGCCGAGGTTTTGTTGTGGGTAACTCACAATGAATTTAATTATCAGAGTACGCAGCGAAAGCGTCTCAACACTTTTGAATCGTATTTGTAAAGTCTCGCCCTCGATTTTTGGACTTGAGATACATATTTAAATCCTTCCGCTATTGTTGAAATTGGGGGCGTGACAGAATATCCCGTAGAGAAGGCAACTCATCTGGGATATCATTAGGAACAATGTCATTGAACTCACTTAATAAGGTTTGGATCTCAGAAGGAAAGAGAGTGAGTGTTTCAGGAGAGGAAGGCGAGATAGCTTTAGCGACAAGCGCAAAGGCAAGTCCCGTAGAACTACTCTCACGCTCAAAACCTTTAGAAGAGACAATTTGAATACGATGATCAGGTTTAGAGTTAGGTTTTGATGAACTGGAAAGTTTGGGTTTTTGTTTAGGGTCTAAGAGTTTGGAAGGGTTGACTAGTTTTGCAGGATTGAGACGGATTGGTTTGCCTTGGTACATAAACTCATAGATATTGTCACGCCCATAGTGTGTAACATTATGATCATACAACCAAGGGCGACCCAAGAGAATATGTGCAACATCCATCGGTAGGGCATCGCAATATATATTCTCACTGAAGTGTGGTCCCAATTTGAGGGAAACAAGACAACATTCTGTGACAGGTAAGGTAGTTTGGTTAACCCAGACTACCTTAAAAGGATGTAGGTGAGGTTAGGGTTTGAAGTCAAACTTTCTAACAGCTGTCTTAGACATGACATTCATCGTGCTACCCCCATTAATAACAAGTTTGCAAGATCTGTTGTTGCAAAGAATCCATGTTTGGAAGATTGAGGTTCCTTTCCAAGAATTGGAATCAACATGAGTGGAAAGGATACACCTCATAATGGGGATGACACCTTCATCTTCCTCAAAGTCTTCAATTTGGTCAAGTTCGTCCTCAGAAGGGTCAATGGGATAGACATTACAGACTCATCATCTTGTACAGGCAACATGGTTCTTGTTCAAGTAGAAGATTCCTAAGAGGACATTGGGAAGCATTGTGACCCTTAATGTAAGAGTGATGGCAAACAATCTTATATAGAGGATAGTTGGAGTTGGAGGAAACTGGTTGTCCACGATTGCGGGGAATCACAGAGAAGCTTAAAGTTGACCCATTCGAGGATCGAGTTGGAAAAGATCCATTGCTAGGTCGATTTTGAAAAGACCCACTGCTAGGTCGATTTTGGAAGAACCCATTGGTAGGTCGACTTTGAAGAGACCCATTTGGAGGTCGAGTTGGAAAGAAGACTAACCCGTTAGAAGTGGAGGTTGAGAGGGCTGGGAAAAAGGTTGAGTTGCTCATCGAGCATAAGGAGACTGAAAGTATTGCTCATACTCAAGAGCCTTATGGAAAGCCTCATTTAAAGTTTCTGGACTATGTAAAAGAACTTCATACTTAAGCTCATGTCTTAGTCCATTAATAAATCGAGTAACAGTGACATTAGTAGACTCACTAAGCTCATCTCGATACATATGATGAGTGAAACGAGTCATGTAATCACTAACGGAGTTGTCTTGTTGTTTGAGGTTGAGGAGATGGTCCAAGAGTTGGGTTCTATGAAAGTATGGAACATATTTTTCAGTGAACCTAGCTTTCATTTCAACCCAGGTGGTGATAGGCATTCCTATTTGTTTGCGATGGCGAGAAATAGATTGCCAATGCCTTTTTGCGGACTTGACAAGTTTCATATTTGCAAAGCGAATACGTTGCTCTCCAGTCAGGTTGTACCACCTAAAGAAATCATCCATTTGGTCTAGCCATTCAAGGAATATTTATGGGTCTAATGTCCCATCGAATTCAGGGGCTTCAACCTTAGTGTTTCTAAAAACATCATGTTGTTGAGTAGCATGGAATGGTACCAGAGGATTGTGAAATTGTGGAACATGATCATTTTATCCGCGGACCTGATTTTGAGGAGTGGAAAGTGTAGTTGTTGGAACATTATCAACTGTAAGAGATTCAGATTGGTCCTCTATAGGACATTTTTCCAAAAGCTATGGTAAGTTGTTTAATGTTATCTGACATAGCTTGAATACTTTGTTTTATTTCAGTTACATTACTCTTAACAGTATCCAAATCCAAACTAAGGTCCGCAACTACTCATTCAAGACTTTTATGCATCGTTTCAACATCTTTTGCTGTAACCATTTTTTTATAAATAAATGAAAAACAAAGATAAAAAAAAAAAAACAGAGATAAAGTGCAAAACTTGGAACTAATACTACTACTTAAATTAAAATAACACTTAAGTAAAAGTGCAATAGTCAATAAGGCAGACAAGAATCCTGACCTCAACACAATTTGAGTTCCCGATTCACCGATTCACCTCTTCTTTTCCTTATTTGAGCAACTCGTGCGAGGTGAAAAGTGCAGCAAGCAAGTGTCCAAAGATTGAATAAAAGTAAAAACCATGCTTGCAGAACTACAGAACCAAAATTGCAGAATCAGAATTGTAGAATTGCAGAACCAGAATTGCAAAATCAGAATTGGAGATAAGATTTGCAGAACTAGCAGCAGATTGCAATAGCGGAACAGCTGTGTTAGAGGCAGAATCACGGGGCAGTAGTGGCAGAATTGCGCAACAGCAGGGACAGAATAAGCTTGGAAGCGGTGTGAAAGGAGGTCAGCAAGAAGATGGCAGTCGACTGTTAACTTGTGGCTGTTGACTTTTGGCAGCAATGGCAGGCTAGTTGTCGAAGGTACAGAGATTTGGAACGGAGAAGATGACGTTTGTAGGCTGGGTATTGGGCTGGTGTTATGTGGGCTTTTGTGGGCTAGTGATCTGTGGGCTGTTGTTATGTGGGCTATTTTTCTTCCCAAATTAACTAACAAAAGAGAAGAAACGGACTAGGTAAAAAGAAAGGAATAATTGAATGACGGCTGTATGTTTTTCTTTTGTTTTAGGATTGGCGAGAGTGGAAGATGGTGAATATGATAGGAGGATGTAGGGTTTAGTTAGAGGTTGGATTTGGAAAGGAAAAAAAACGTTCTATTACCTCGACAAACACCCGTAACACCCATGAGACCAAATGAAACGACGTAGCTCTGATACCAAAATTGATGCCGAACAAGAGGAGAGCTCACAAGCTTTAGCAACTCGTAAGTTGTTAAGTGAATAACTCGCAAGTTCTTGAAATTCAAGACAAATTCTCGATCGTAAAATTAAAGGGGTCCCATACAATGAAATAAAGGAGCTATTTATATGGGCCAACATAACCTGAACCGTAAGAAAAAACCCTAACTTGGAAATCAAGTAATAATAAACGATAAATAGATAAATAAAATAAGTGAATACTAATTCTAAAAAAATACTAATTCCGATCTCTAGAATACATTTTCCCTTTCCACCTCTTTGCTTTCCATTTTGCATCAGAATCTTTTCTAATTTCTATGGTGTAGGTATCTTTGTTGCTTATAAAGTAGTTTTGTCAATATATATTTTCCATTTTGTTGATATCGTTGGTTTCTAAATGATGAGCTTTCTATAGAAAGACACATTATGTTAAGTTGTAGAAAGCTCATACAAAAATATACATTTGGCTAAAGATATGTTAAGCCTTTTTTACACGTTAACATGATGATCTTTTGCAGCTTTTTCAATTAACATTTTACGTTAGTTAGAATCACTAATATGGCACAAATTAATAATTAAATTTAACTTATTTAGGTGTCTTTTAACAATCACTAAAAACTTTACTTTTTACTTATGTGGATAATTAATTTTAACACTACCAATGTGGATGCCCTTACAATTCTTATTAATTTGAAGACGACAAACCGTGTGTGATGTTTGGCAGACTACTTATAAAATGTTTGCATATTATGAAATATTTCGGTATTTTTTGTTTATTGAAGCTAATGGTTTAGTGTGTTCCACAAGGGACAACTGTGAGTAAAAACAATAGTAAATTCTTTTTCTTACCAGTGAGGTATGCATTGTTATTTTGTGTTTTAAAAAAAATTGTTTACCGATTAGTTAGACAAGTATTGAAACTTGGTTGTGGATATTTGTGATGGGTGATATGTAAATTTGTTGTCATTACCACATTTATTTATGTGATTACTATATTTGTATATTTAAACCTCTAATTCACAAAGATAAATTGTACGTAATTTGGAATTTCATTTTTCGAGGCAACTACGTGAAGACAATTAACTAGTACAAGATAGATTTTACAAAGAAGATCCATGTGGTTGAAATTGGGGATGAACCATTTCAAAGGCAAGTTATGAGATTTTGGACGAACAAGAAATAGACGAAATGGATCTTCAGTAAGTCAATCTTTTACTATGTTATTAACATATCTTCCGTTTTAGTGGTATTCTACTAATGAAACCACAAATATTGTTTATAAAAAGGTTTTCCGGAATTTGTAATTAAAATGGACTATAAAATACTTCGTGATAAGTGTTGCTACTAGATTGATTGATATATTTTTAAGGTATATGTCTTACTCTTACTCTCCACGTTTTTACTAAAACCTGGTCGTGCAACGCGTGAGTGCAAAAAACTATAATAACAACACCTGTTTCTCAGGGGGGAAAAAACTCCATCTGTCCCATAAAAATAGGCCAAATTTCTATTTTTATTTGTCCCAAATTATAGTTCATTTATATAAACGAGGGTGAAGTTAATAATTTCTTTTTCAAATATGCCCTTAGTCCATTTAATGACCATGTTGACTAAATATAAGAGTAATTCAATATTGAATAAGGGCATATTAGGGAAGTAATTGTAAATGTTGTATTTCCAACCACATTAATTTATATTTCCTAATCTCTATAAAAAATTGATATGAGTCTATTTTTATGGGATGAATGGAATAACAACTAATTTACCGCACTCGTAAAGCTGTCCCAATGCTGAAAAGTAACTTGAGTTAAATCAGAATATCACCACACTGATAAAATTGTTGAAATACCACATTTTGGTGCAAACTTCCTGAAATACACCCGTGAGGCGCAAGATCAAGGGAAAGTTGACGGGAAACAATATGCAAATCTAAAATCCTTCATACATCAATTTCAATAAATTGTGGTAAAGCTATTTTCATCTTCTTACTGTCAAAACTCAAGGTTCCAAAATGTAACAATATTTTATTGGACAATTCATTTCTAGACCTAACTTTTGGAAAATACAAAACAGATTAACGGCTTCGTGGATAACCAACATTGATTCTTTAGAAAAATTCGGCTAAATCTAAATTTCTGGAAAACACAAAAAGAGTTAGCCACTGCAGGTATGGTGGAATTGGAAAAGGCTAAGTTATAGGTAATTTTGTTCAAATGCTAGACGCTATCATGAGTGCTGGTCCTGTCGTTATTGCAGTCCTAGGCAAGCTCCAAAAAATGGAATCCTATAACTAGTAACATAGGAACGGACCGGGGGTTGGAAGGGCCCGGCCCCTGAATTTTTTTATATCGGAAGAGCGTCGTGTAGTTTTTTTATCGTAACATTTGAGAGCTCTTCCCAAAATTTGCCAATATCTGAATCCATCAGTAGGCAATTGACTGACTTTGGACACAGTATCATGTTTAGGAAACAACTAGCCAATTGACCAATAAACTAGTAAATAATTATAAAACCTCATCCAAAATTCCTCATTCCCTATACCAATGAACCAATAAACCAGCAAATAATTACAAAACCACACGGAGAGCAGCCAGTAGCAGATGCGAGCGGCGGCCGGAATGGCGACGACGATTGATTCGAGACCTCGTCCGGCGATGGAATTGAGGAAAGCGAATTGATTGGAAAGTTAGGGTTCTTGAATTGGTAATTTTGGATTTTGGGAAATTTGGGATTGGGAGATTTATTAGGTTTTTTCAATTGGGAATTTGACAAGTGTTTGGGTTGGGGAAAACGAACGAAGCTATTTGCACCTGAAGTTCTTTTTTTTTCATCTGAATTTTTGGTCAATATTGATTATGGGCCCTTGATTTTTTTTTAAAAAAAGATTTGGGCCCTTAGCTTCTAATTGGGGCCCTTACTATTTAAAAAGGTAAAATTAGACATTTGGTCCTCTTTATATTAGCACTATTTTTTTTACACTATTTACAACATCACTATTTATATATTTATGATATTGTGTTCTAGTACTTTATATGTAAAGAACCCATTTAAAAAAAGGATTAATTGTATTTTGGGCCAAGTATAACAAATTAAATTAGGCCCCTATTAGTCCTGGGCCTGAGGCACGGCTTCGTTTGCCTCGGCCCAGGGCTGGCCCTGACTGTCATACATCCTATATGAAGTGTTCGAATTAGACAATCCACACAGACAAGAGAAGGAATTGAATTTTTGTGCTAATAGGTCTTAGCACATAGTGTGTTGTATTGGTATTGAAAGAGACAAGGAATTGAATTTCGAAGCTCACAACGACATACCATCTTTTACCATCTCAATTGTGTCACGTAAACAATTTCTTATGTAAAGTGATATTTTCATTATTTAAAATAGCTTTTTTAAGAACATCTCTAAGATTCTCTATTTATAGAAAGTATTTTTAGTATTTCAGAAATCATCATTAATTTTAAAGATTTTTCATGTGTTCCAACAAATTCTCTATTTTAAATCTTTATTTTTGACATTACAAGACGATTGTAGGGGAAAAGAATTGAACTTTGACAAATTGTGTAAACAATCAATAAGGATGCCACTAGACAATAAAGATCTTGATATTTTAACTCTTTATTTTGTTAATTTCTATGAACATTTATTATTTTCAATTATCTTTTCTTTAATTTATTTATTTTTTAAATGTGAATTACCAATCAATTCAAATGTAATTTGAAAGGAGCATCGTAAACTATAATAATTATTAATAAATAGAAAGTGGATTTAGTATCATTAAATTTGGAGAGCCATATCACCTCTTTATTTTTAAAAATTAAAAGAGGTGGCCTGCTCTCCAAACCACCTAAAAAGTTAAAATAAAGAATTTCTTGGAGATAATTTGTATGCATTGACTATCTGAATTAAAGAGTATTTTTTTTGTTTAAAGAGTCTACTAGAGACGTTCTAAAATTGTGACAAATTGCTCTGTTTCAGATGTAAGCTAGCCAAATACTCATGGATGATATTTTTAACATTTATTGTCGACGGTAAAAAGGTTTTTTTCCGTACATACCTAAAAAGTACTAAGATGACTATATGTTTGTTCTCAAGCCTTTTTTCCTTCTCATGTTCTTCTATTTTAACAATCTTTCTTTCTCCTCTCGCTACATGTCAAGCGGTATACTAGTATAGTTGTGTGATTCGTAAACAGTAATGTTATTTATTTAGATTGGAGATCGGTTTAGTTGACGTCACTACATTAGAGGATAAGTTGATATGTATAAATACGTGGGGGTCTTTATTTATTAAATGATCAATAAAGAGATATAACTAAACTAGAGACGGATTTTCTGTCTAGATAAATAACATAAATAGCATTATTCACTCGTAAACTCACAGCGAACCTAACTGAAATCCCCGGTGCCTTTTCAGATAGCGCCGTAGACTTGGTGCAGCTCGGTCAGTCACTTCCTCAAACGTCTTCAACGCGAATTTGTTTTCTCCCCAATAATATTTTTTTGCTCTACGATTTGAATTCTGCGAAATATGAGGAGAAGATTTACTAGAGTATCCACCCATTTTCTTCTACTAGTTCGTAATTGTATCCATATCCAGCACACAACAGCACATTTCAACAAGCATTTTCACTCTCTGCCTCGTAATGCCACCAGAATTTCAAGTGTCAATCTTTTCAAAGTCCCCGATTTGATGCTCCCCATCAGTAAATTTTCCTTTATCCGGCCATTTGTGTTTGCCTTCTCAACTAATGGCAATCAAGATTCCTCTAGTGATACTGAATTTGAATTCGATCGACATGCCGGTGGGGAAGAGGTAAGAGAATGTGAAGGGTTGCAAGACCCAGATTCCTTTCGTTCTTTAGAGACTATTATGGACATTTTACAAGCAGGTGGTGTTCAAGAGAAGAGCAAGAATCTCGCCGAATGTGGTGTGGTGGTTACGCCGGAAGTGGTGGCTAATGTTCTTTCGCGGGTGCGGAATGATTGGGAAACTGCGTTTACCTTCTTTTTGTGGGCTGGAAAACAGCCAAATTGTGCCCATAAAGTGCGGGAGTATCATTCAATGATCAGCATTCTCGGGAAATTTAGAAAGTTTTATACTGCTTGGACTTTGATAAATGAAATGAGAGCTTCATCGATGCTAACTCCGCAGACGCTTTTGATAATGATTAGAAAATACGCTGCGGTGCACGATGTGGGCAAGGCAATCAGTACTTTTTATGCGCACAGGAAGTTTAAGTTTGACATTGGAATGGAAGAATTCCAGGGCTTGCTTTCTGCTCTATGTCGGTACAAGAATGTGAAAGATGCCGAGCATTTGCTGTTCTGTAACAAAAATTCCTTCCCTTTGAATACCAAGAGCTTCAACATCATTCTTAATGGATGGTGCAATGTGGTTGGTGACTTGCGCGAGGGAAACAGGATTTGGAGGGCGATGGAGGGGAGAGGCATTATACCTGATGTTTACTCTTATTCTAGTATCATTTCTTGCCATTCAAAAGCTGGAAACCTAAGAACAGTACTTAGGTTTTTCGATAAGA
>CAVNYN010277647.1:0-14001 GCA_963692815.1 Nyctanthes arbor-tristis
TATATTTTGAAATAGAAATAAATTTGGTAAATATGAGTGCTCCAGATTTGTGCTTTAGTGCAATATTTGTTAAAATCTTTGAAATATTTTCATTTTTTGTCCTGTTTCTCTTTTAAACTATCATTTACAAACGATTGTTGTGGTTTGAACATAGATCGCAATAGTTAAGTTCTCAAGTTCTGTGTAAAGTCTTTGCTCTGAACCACACCTACCCTTCTCCCCCTATATCCCCTATGTGTTAAAAACAAAACAAATGACAAACGATTGCTTGCTGTCTAATATATAATATTTCTTTGGCAAATATGAAGTTTCGTTTAACCATTTTTAATAAAGATTTGTTCAAGTTAATATAGCGTGGGTCGCATGTTAGTTTGAGATTACTTTTATTTTTCTTTTCAATAAAGTGTTCTTCTTCTTTTTTTTTTTTAATTAAGTACAAATAATACGTCAATATAGCCGTACAAATATAATGCGTTGAAAAATAACACAGTGTCGAAAAAACCTACACAACATGCGGTAAAGTTATAAGAATTAACTTTTTTTCTCCTTTCCCAATAAGAATTTCATGACTAACCAAAATTTCATTGGAATTTGCATTGGAAGTTATCTTGATAAGTGCACTGAGAATGCAACAAATAGTTGTCCATTAGAGGATACATACATATTGTGGGGAGATATAGTTCAACATCACTTTGTCAGATTTATCTTACTTTCTATCATAATGAGTGTCTTTGAATGCTAAAGGTTTTATGGGAATCCCTTTTCATTTTTTTTCTTTTTTGGGCATGTATCTTGATTCGAAAACTCAATCTCGAGATACAATATTATTACTAGAATGTAAACTTTACGGGGGGAGGGGAGGGAAGAAAAAATGTGGAGACGTGATAAACCTTATCTCCCAACAATACATTTAAAAAGAGTAGTACATTTTATACATTATAGTGAGCCAAGTGAAATTTACAAAGAATCATCAAAACTTTTAACCAATCATCATGTCCCTTTCCAGCACACCAAATTTCCTCCTAGTTTGGTATATGCCTTACGGAGTTGTGTTCTTGCTTTCAAGAAAAGTATGGTGTCCCTCAACTTATACTGCATATTCCAAGATCCTCCATTGCCTTTCTCAATTAACTCGACCACGTAGCTAGCTAGAATCAGATTCTATGCAAACAAAAGAAATACCTCTACCCAAAGTGTGATTATACCAATAAGTACAACTTGCAATTCCGCATCTATAATAGAATCATTGCTACGTACTCAAATGTTCACTAAATGCTTTTTCATTTATATATACAACCCAAATAGGAATATACGGTATTTTTTATTAATGCTAACTTTTTTTCCCTAGGTGGGTGGAGGGGTGGGACTGGATATTTTATTGTACTCCCTCCGTCCCAAAAAGATATTCCTCCTTTCCTTTTTTATCCATCTAAAATTATATTCTTCTTTCCTATTTTAATTTTTTTAGTTTTCTAATATACATTTATTTATGGTGTATAGTAATCAACAACAAAGAACAACTAAAGTGAAATATTAAACAAGTCAAAGGGTATATTAGAAAATATATATTAAATTATACATTCCCAATAACATTAAATGATGTTTTCTTAATCTATGTGAAAAATAAAAAGGGAATATCTTTGTGGGACAGAGGGAGTATATCTTTATGAATGAATCATTGAGCAAGCCAAGTTGACAAACAATTCGTCCAAGTACAAAAGATAATACAACGTACATAAGTCGTAATGGTGTAGGCAATTCTACGTTTCTTTCACGGGGCATGCAACCACAAGTACCACGTACAACCGTAAACCCCAAGCAACTCCCAAATCTTTTTGAAACAATGGGCATTATAATGAAACTCAGAATGATTTTTTTGATATATATCTTATGATCCCAAAAATCATTTAATGATTCTCATATATTGTTGGTATAAACAATTGTTTGCCTTTGATTTAGCTAAAGCCAAACCATAAATATGTTAAGTCATTTGCTAAACCATTTAATAAGAATAATTGTTTGTATCTAATTGAAAAAAAAAATCTAATAAAATTTATATTTCACAAGCAGTAATATACTCATGGCATATCAACAAGAAATTATATATAATATCCCCATTATAATTGGCTTAGAGTTAGAAACTTTATACTTCCGATCAATGATACACGGTAGTATATATATGAATATATAGTCACTCCATGACACTAGCACTTAACTGGATAGTACAACAATAATAATGCTTATAATATATGTCAAGTTTGAACCCCTTCACATAGAATATGTCTTTCATCCTAATTGAAGGATGACATATTATGGTATGGTTAATTAGCCGACTTTCATTTTATTTAGATATATAGTCTTCTAAACATTAGGAAGAGAATTACTTGGTAACAATTAAACGAATTAATGTATGTTGTATATATCCTCACATGTATAATTAATGCAAACTGGGCGTGAAGTTTGCGAGAGGGAGTTTGCATTTCATATAATTATTAATTGTATAATTATCAATAGAACAACTGAAGTAGTTTTTATATACTCACGTTCTGAGTGGAAGGTCTTGAGTTTGAATCACACTTACCCCTCCCCTCCCTATATCCCCTTGCATTGAAATATATATATATATATATGTGTGTGTGTGTGTGTAAACACATAAAATAGGTTCATGTACTTAAAATCAGTAAAATAAAGAGATATATCAAGATGATATTTCTATACGGAATAGTATAAAATTGATAAGAAATAGTTGCCTGACAATACACATATACTAATAAACTTAATGATTAGGTATAACTAAGTTCAAAATATGACTGACACTTTTTTAATTTTAAAATACTGAAATAACTTGATGTATTTATTTCATTTTTATTGTGTAATTTTATAGTTAATTATTTTCTATTATTATCTATTCCACTTTTGGTTACTTGTTCCCTCTCCTTAAGTGAGAACTCCCATAATTGACATACGTTACAAGTCCCATGCTTCCTCTCAACAGTTGAGCTGAGCTTCAGGCACAGCACATTCTGAAGCAGAAGACAACAACGATGATGCCGTCAAGAGCTCCGGTGTCAGGGAGTATTCTTCGGGTTTGGAATATAGCTTATCATGTTCAGTCGCGACCTCTACCGTAGCGTGGGGAACTGAGCCTTTGGATTCAAAATCAAGCGCATTGTCATTATCATTATAGATATCCCACCATTTTCCTACTAAAGTTTTGATGTCGTCCCTGTCCATATTGGGCTCCAAACCGGTGTATCGCCATGGCTTTGATCCATTCTAAGTTGTGAGCCAATAAATAACGTCAAACGGAGTTTTTTTTTGCCCCCAAGAAATAAATTAAAATAATCAAATTTAAGACCCAAAAAAAAAAAGGAAAAAAAAAAGATTGCTTACAGAACAATAGTGAACCACTTTCAACCCTTCCACTTTGTTGTATTTCTCTGGATGCCACCACAGCAGAAACACAAGGAAGTTGTACTCGTTTGGGATTGGTCTATAATTGTCTTTGAAGAACATATTCAAGAAATCCTGTTATTATAGAACAACACAACAACAGAATAAGTCTCATCCTACGACGAGATCGATTGGCGTACTAAAACGACCTAGAAATAAGTCTTTAATGTAGCACTGCCATGTATAGATAAAATTATACACAACTTACTTGCTCAGCAAGTGGTGTTGGTGGAGTCACCCTAAGGGTTTCAAGAAGTCTTGTGTAGGTCTCATGGCAAGGTTCGAAGACGAGCATTCCGGCATTGAAATACAAAGGAGGCGAACCCATATCGGCAGGCCATGGCACCCGGTTCGGCTGCTGCTGGCAATAGCCGACCTTGTGCTGCGGAGTGCCGCTCCATGCGTTGTTACAAAAACATTCCATGGCACCATAGATATAGCCATCTTCCGTGTCGAAAAGATGGTCGATGTTCTCAAAGACTTGGACGTCTGCATCTAGATAGATCATCTTCCCATACTCCACAAACTGTTCATATATTGAGTTTTAAATTCATTTTCAGTTTTGTGTTTTGACTACGTATTTTTCAAGAATATATATTGCATGAAATACTAAGGAATTTATCACTAATTAATATATAAAGGTTGGGGACCTTGTAAAACATTCAATTTATCCGTCTCTATCTTTTTCTCTTAATTTTTACTTTGGCACGCCATTTATTACATGTCATTATTGCTTTTTGTTCTCATTTGGTTAGGGGGCCTTGGCCCATTTGGCTAGGGGCTAAAGTTGAGGCCTTGGGATATAGAGGTCTCAGGTTCGATTCCTTCCATGTTGGAGGTTTATCTACATTTTATATGTAGTTTGTAGTCTTTTGTATAGGAGTTTGATTTCGTTTGTATTATTGATTTCTATGTGCTGTATTTTAAAAGGATATATATCTATATGTACTTTTATATATCTATATGCACTTAAACTACCATGATGCAGATTGTAATTGTACTTTAAAAGAAAAAAAAAAACTTCTCTACTAAAACTTTTGTTAATTGTGTTTAATTTTAATTCCTTTTAGTTTATTTTTCGATTCCAATGACTCACCCAATTTTCAATTATTATCATACTCACACAACAGTGTCAATACATCTTAAATAGCTAAAGATTATTTTAAATCATGTTATCACCATCAGCACCAAAGAAAGAACAAAATACATACTCGAAAACCATTGCGGTTGTTATTTTTACTCTAAAATAATTGTAATTGCCATTTCAATTATAAGTTTAAAAATTGAAATTAACAATTATTTGACTAGCAATTAAAATATTTTCTTACTATTATTATGTGATTAATTTTATGTTATCGATATGACATGCAACGCACGTCTAAATTACCCGTATACTGAAAACACTCAAAATAGCATGGTTTGGTTTTAGTCTTCTTTATGACATTGGTTTCTAAAATTACATTTTCAAAATATATATTTGTCAAAGAGTTTCAAATGTTTTGAAAAAGTAGAAAAAGCCTAAAACAACAAATAGAAACATGATCCCTAAAATTTTATTGTAAGTTGGACTAAAAAAAGAACAATTTTTGGGAGACATGTAGAAGTGACACTAATAGGTGATATTCTTATGTAACACACATTCATTAGGTGACGATTACATAGCTACTTTTTCATCATCCAATATAAGTGTACCACATAAGAATGTCACCTAATAATGTGTATATTCCATGTCTCCCTAGAATTTTTGCTAAAAATAAGTGCATGCAATATTCAACATGCAAACTAATTAAAGAGGTTTAGTGAACTTACATTCCATATACGGAGCTTGGAGTAGTTAATCCAAAAATAAGGTAACGCAAACTCGACAGTGCCATCCGGTGGAGAAATAGGGTCGATTTCGCGAACAATGCAGCCATGAGACCGCATAATGCCGCGATGTTCTTCGGGGACATCATTTAGCGTGGCCACGACTAGAGGATATTCGCTCTTGACTTTCCGCAATCCCTTGGCCAATCCTACCACTCCTTTTACATAGTCGCCACCACCGGCTAAATATGTGACATACGCCCTTTTTTGGCCCAATGTCGCGAGTTTTTCTTTGCTCTCGATTTCCCGGGGAGCCATTAATTTGCTTGAAGGTAAAACAGTAGTTTTTGGAGGATAAATAAATGAGAGAAAGGAAGTGTACTATATATAGTGCCAAGACATGCTTGCAGAATCGGATTCAAAGTGACAAATGATTTCATATATATATATATATATATATATATATATTAGTATACCAATATGCGGTAGATGCCGACCGACTGAAGTGCAGGAAGAAAATTAAGAAAAAAGCGAGAAGCTGGGAAGAGAAGAGGAAGGAAGAAGGTGAAGGCGGACAAACAAAGAAAAACCCCCTTTCCGTCGGCAATAATGAGTACCAAATTAAAGTGATGGGTAAACTAGCCCACACGCGGAGGGTGTAGTCGACCCATCCAATGTGACAATAATGCCATGCTGATATGCCACCTCCTCAGATTAGTTCGAAACATAATCAGCCAAGTATATATGTTTAAAGTTACTAAAGATCGATTTAAAGTGATTGCAGATAAATCTTATGTATAGTTTGATAAATTATATAGGATTCACTCGTAGATACAAGTAGCTTTCATTTAAAGTGTGAGAATATAAAATAATGAATCTGCAGTCAAGGTACGTAAGAATATGATTCAAAGTAGTGAAAGAACATTCAAAGTGATGAAAAGAAGAGGACCTTTTTTGTATTCTAATTAGCCCAGTTGTATGCACGAAGCTAGGAATTGACGTAGGATCTAGCAAACTTTAGAAAGGAATGTGAGAGGGTGTTGGGGACAAAGACCCCCTCCCCCGAAATTTTTTTCTCTTTAAATTTATTATCCTATCGTAAATTAATGAGAATGAAATTTCTCGATTTTATAGTATAAAACATAAAATTACAAACACAATTACTGTAACAAATGTATATTCTAATATCAAATTAATATGAGATAAATATATTATATGTACGGGTACGAAATGCAACAAAAATTATGTTTAAATCACTATCAAACCAACACTTAACAATATGGTCATGATTAGTTTTG
Source organism: Nyctanthes arbor-tristis (assembly GCA_963692815.1). NCBI lineage: Eukaryota > Viridiplantae > Streptophyta > Magnoliopsida > Lamiales > Oleaceae > Nyctanthes > Nyctanthes arbor-tristis. The sequence goes on from CAVNYN010277647.1 coordinate 6,558, forward strand.
CCCTGCTTTGCTCCTCCCAATCTTAAATTGCTACTCAAAGACACTAACTTTGACCAATATATGTCACTATTTTATTAAAAAATATATTTCAAAGTATCTTGAAACCAGCTCTTTATTAATGAGTTGTGTTATTTGAACAAAAGTGTATACAAACATTTACTCACACATGACAAAATCTGATTTTTCAACATATCACATTACATTTACATCAAAGGTAATCAATTATACGAGACACGTATCTTTTTTGTCAATCTCTTTGTCTCCACTTTTGATCAAATAACATTATTCCTTTATTAACTGTGGAGACTAAGTTGGGCCGGTATACATGTTGGAGAATTAAAAGCCCAATAGAAAATTAGATTTTTATTGGTTTCGAACTTATATTATTATTATTTTTTTTTTTTTGTGTGGCAAACGAGAACTTATATTAATTAATATGCCTTAAATAAAAAAAAAATGAATAAGAGCAGTTGGGCTTTTAGCTGGATCACTGATCATCCGGTGTTATAACATGACTCTCAACTAAAAACTTATTTTTATTTAAAAATAGAAATAAATTTTGTGAAAGAAGTGGTTGAGATTTGTGCTTGTTTAATTTTTGTTAGAATCTTTAGATCTTTTATCGTCAATGTTAGAAAGGTTGAATTTTTCATTCTTACCAATCCCAAATGATTGCACAATTCTGATGGTATTTTACATATAGAAGTCTTGTTATGGCTAGAAATGATTTAGCTTGATACTGTTACAATACTAGAGAGATAATGTGACACGATTTGTATAGGTGATCATGTACTTATATCAATAACTGATATTATTTCACATCACTGATTAGTACCAATTTCTTTTTTTTCCCTTTTTTTTATTTTTATAAAACGTCATGGCACAATTCTGATGGTATTTATAATGCCATCTACTGACATAGAAGCGGACTCGACAACTAATACTTACATTTACTTAGGAAGTAGAATGAATGGTGGTGTAAAGTGTCATTCTGATGATGCCATATATTAATATTCAAGCATCAGAGATTACATAAAATCAGTACATTACTACAGTGGTAGAGGTAGAGGTATTGGAGGGGTGGGCCAAAAGAGTAAGCCATATAGTAGATAGAACTATATTACTCTTTATTTATTTATTTATTTATATTTACAAGCTTTGAAAAAAAATTCCAATTTGAGAGCAGGCCCACCATGGCCCCCTATCTAGGCCCATGTATTACCACACACCCTTTAAATCAAATCAGTGTAGTCAGTGTTATACCACATCATCTACCTAGTGTCTCGTGTCATTACGACACTAGAAATGTGACATAATATCAGTTATATATTGTCACCATAGTTATTGATCAACCGAACACATTTTTCTTATTTACTTATATAACCTTTAATGAAATGACAAGAAAAACTCTTTCATGTCTGTCTAAAATTTTTTTTATTAATATAATTACTTATCATTCTTTAATATTAAAAGCACACCACACAAAAATATATTTACTTTCCACGGTAGCGGAGCACTGCAATGCTTGGCAAATGTTGCATGAGAACTTGCAAGCAGCCCAACTCAAGGGCTAAGCAATGGTTGTCCAATGTCATAACCTCGACAATAGTGCCAATGTCATAACCTTGACAATAGTGCATTTTACAATAAAAAGTGATCATTGGAATATGTATGGGATTTTCAAAATTTAGTGTCAATAATGAATCTGAAAATTTCATTGAGATTAACAACAAAGAAGAATTTTATTAACTGATTTTCTTAGAGCATCATCATTGGTGTTGTAAAATTTAATTATCTATATAAACAAAATATACATTTTAAATTGTTGAAAATGTCACATATGTAAGTTAAATTTAACATCTATTAAAGTGTCACATTAGATGTGTTAAATAAAATCACTAAAATCTTGTCAAGTCTAAGTAAACCCCATTATTTTTAAAAGTTATTGGTCAAATTTTATTAAATAAATAAAAAAGAATTTTTCAAAAACGTTAAATAATATCTAAATGTTAAAATTGTTGTTAAAATTAATAATATTATTAACAACTCAGCAAAAAAGATTTTTTTAACAACTTCCTTAACAACACTAATGTAGCTATTTTTTTAATTGTTAACTTTACTATTAATATGGATACTCTTAGCGAGGTGAAATTTCAAATTATGGTGCATGAGGGATATTAAAAATACATTTTGGATTTGGTCATAGAAAACAAAGTTTGGGCACATCCATTGGAACATAGACTGGTCTACCGGTTAAGCTTGTGGTCTAGAAAATTTCATTAGAAATGGACGAAAACCGATTGTTTATCGACTGTGTGCTAAACTTTTGGATTGTGGTGTACAAAAAAGGTTACCGGAGGGGAAAGGATCGATGGGTATGAGAAAGTCAAAGGCCAAAATTTGAGATGAGATTGTGGCGTGCAATTTTTCTTTTATATTTAGTCAATTAGTTAAGGATATATATATATATATATATATGTAAATTAATAGTTGTGTCTTTATAAAAATTATTGTCCTAAGAGCATAATTAACTTAGGGTGGAAAAACTTAAATTTAGGTTTTTTAACTGTACAAATCCAAATAATATTGGGGGAAAGGGGGGAATAAAGTGATATTGAAGGGGGAATTGGGCAAATGAGCGGGTTAGATTTGGCTCCTCCTTTACTCATTCCCACCTTCTTCCCTTGACTCACAAATTCAAATACAAACCAATGAAATTTAGACACATGTTCAATTTAAGTGCCCCTTTTTTTCCCCTTGAACATTATTTGGAAATAATAAGTCCCCCCCCCCCAACCCGATATTTTGCACTTGGCTATTTTCCCCTTTGGCTTTTTCTCCAACACTAAACTTACTCTCTAATAGTGGTGGTTTTATGATGTGGTGTGAAAAAAAAAATTGTAGCGGTCAGTGGAGACTCAAGCGCTATTTGAGGGGTGACCAAAAGAGTGAGCCGTATAATACACACGGTTAAGTTACCTTTTTGGCCGTTGGAAATGGTAGCATTTCTAGTGGCCATTTCCAATGGCCAGTCTTGGGAGGGGAGGGTGCATGGGGGGTGGGCTGGGTTGGGGTAGGGGTTTCCCTTTTTTTAATTTTTTTAATATTTTTAAATTTTTTATTTTTAAAATTAAAAAGTTAAAGGATATAACGGTCATTTTATTGAAAAATTAATGGAATAGTGACAAAAATAACCTATCGTGGAAATTTATGAAATATTGAGGACCCAAAAAGTCTAAAAAAAAAAATTAGAAACTCAACTGATTTTCAACTCAAAGGTTATGGGCGATTTGTAAAAAGTAGAATATATATATATATATATATATCAGTGATAACTCACAATCTTTCAAGATACGTCACATGTTGACCATTCCAATAACCACACCTAAAATGATTCAAATATGCTCGATTATCCACTTTGTACCGCAGAGTAATAACCCAACGAATGCCTTTTTTTTTTAAGGTAATACATTAATTCTCATTGGGTAAATTTCATAAAAGGTCCACAATCTTTGCACTTTGAATCACTTGGATCTTAAATTTTTTTTAGCTATGTGTCCTCAATCTTTCACAAATACGCACAAAATGTCCCTACTAATGGAATCCATCTAAAATTCTGTTAAATTGTTGACCAAATTAACTTTATACTCTTATATCATTTAAATTAAAAAAAAAAGAATTTGAAAATTAAAATAGAAAGGGAAAACAAAAAAAAGCTTGGGGCAGGGGGAAGCTGCAGGAAATGGCAGCAAACCATTGCTGCCATTTCCGACAGCTTAGTTTGCTGTCATTTCAGCTGCCGAAAACGACAGAAAAAAGGGAGGAGACTCCCCCTTCGCTGCTATTTCATGTAGCTTAGTTTGCTACCATTTGCAGAAAAATGGGAGGAGACTCTTACCCTTCACTACCATTTCTGGGAGCTTTGTTTGTTGACATTTGCAGAAAAAAGATAGGGAAGACTCCTTCTTCACTATCGGAAATGGCAGTGAATGGGGGAATCTCCCCCTCTTCCCCTATTTTTCTGCTGTTTCCGGCAGATTTTTCAGCTATCAGAATCTACAGAAAATGGCAATGAAGGGGGGAATCGAAAATGGCAGCAAACTTTGCTGAGAAACGACAGATATCCCCTCTCCCACCCCAAAAAAAGCTTTTTTTTGTTTTCTTTATTTTCTTTTTTTTTTAATTTTTAAATTCTTTTTTTTTTAAATTTGAAGGATATAAGGATATAAAGGTAATTTGGTCAACAATTTAACAGAATTTTAGATGGATTCCATTAGTAGGGACATTTTGTGCGTATTTATGAAAGATTGAGGACTGAGCGAGCTAAAAAAGATTAAGGACCAAAGTGATTCAAAGTGCAAAGGTTGGAGACCTCTTGTGAAATTTACCCATTCTCATTAGATAATGCATCATCTAGTCATCATGATCATGATCAACAGATAATAATTGTTGCAACTCAGCCATTGGAACAAATGAAGTACATGGACTAATATAGGATCTTGCTCGACGAGCTAACTTATGTGCAACGGCATTAACTTCCATTTTAATGTGTTCCACTTTGAAATTATACATGTATTCATAAATAGCCTGCCATCCCGCACCATGAGACTAAACTCCGAATAGTCAACTTCTTCTCCTCTCAATGCGTCAGTTATCACCTTAGCATCCACCTCAAAAATAATATTGGAATAGCTCTCTTCAATAAGCCATCTTATAGCCTTTCTAAGCCCAAAGATTAACGCTTCTTTCGGCTGTCCCTAAGAACCGCTCAAAATCGTACTTCATTCCCCTATCCATAAACCGTTGCGTCTACGTTATTCTTGACAAAACCAGCAGCCGGTTTCCTCCAAATCTGCTCCACATTAGTCTGCCTCATTAAAGTGCCAAGATTTCTAGCCTCCTGCCATTCATGAAGAACATGGAGTTCATTTCTATGTGCTTGAGAATGTGGTTGGTATTGGCCCTTCCATAGCTTAAGATTTTTCTCCTTCCAAATTGCCCAAGCGATTGCACACATGTTCTTTGCCTTATCTACTGCCTTGTTATCGAACACAAAGAAAAGTCAATTCTTGAATGAAGCATCTTTTCCAGTGACCGGCCAAATGCCAGCTCCTCTCCAACACTCTTTAGCATATGGGCATTCCATCAAAATATGTAAGCTAGATTCCTCAACCTCTTCACAAATGACACATTCGGATTGAATTTGAACCCTTCGATCCAACAACTTTTCTCTCGTTGGCAGCTATAATCCTCTAAATGACAGCTATTGTGGAGTTGGGCTACTAATGATTAATTTAGTCAAGGGCTTTTAAAGCCTATGAATTTTTATTTTATCTCGTTTGAGGCCATTACCATCATCGCCCCTAAGTTTATTAGATATCATCAAACCTGACAAAGACAAAAACTAATCTTAGTAATTATCTTTTTCTTTTTTTTTTTTTTTGAAGGAAATAGATTGATTTTCATTAATAGATGATAAAGTATCTATTCTACCACCGTCATCTACGGGATAGTCGTGACCTTTTTTCCAAGAATGGCTTGATTATTTTCCTTATTTTGTATATTGTATCATGGTCATGATTCTTGTAAATCTTCCTATGTATGGCTGATTTCATTCCTCGTAGAACAAGTACAACCATGTATAAATATGTGCATACACAAGAGAGATAAATATACAGAATTCATATTTCTTCTCAAACTCTTTATGGTATTAGAGCTTTACCTATCGTAGAATAGGTTTCCTGGCCTTCTTCCTTTCTGTGCGGAAGGATGTCAGAGAAAATATAGTTGATGATCTTGCTACAATTGGCCATCAGCTTGACAACACACAAGTGATCTCTTATGTGTTGAATGGATTAGGAGAAGAATTCAAGGAAATCATGGCAGCCATAAGAATGCGTGAGACTCCCATGCCATTTGAAGATTTGTTTGAAAAACTTCTTGATGAGGAAATTATTTGAAACTAGGGACAAGTTCGTGAAGATGAACCACAAATCACAGCCCAATTTTCTCGTTGGCGGTCTTCCAATAGAGGTCGACGTGGTGGTGGCCGTGGCGGTGATGGCCGAGGTGGACGTGGTAGTTACTCAGGGAATCAATACAACAGTGTAAATTCCCAACTCTCTGCTTCGCAATATAATCGAAACCAACAAAATTATGGTGGACGTGGATCATCATCTCCAGTTCCACGATTCACCCAATTGTCACATTGGAATCACTCTTCTCAATCTGGTTATTCTGGGCCTATTATAATCTGTCAGTTATGTGATCAACCAGGCCACATTGCTAAATTCTATCAGCCCAGAAATATTCATTGCAATCCTCCAGCTCGACAGCAGGCCAACGTGATTGCTCACTCTTCAAACCACTCCAACAACTGGGTTCTTGATTTGGGTGCTACTCATCACATCACTTCAGACCTCCAGAATCTCTCTGTTCACTCAGATTATGTTGGTAACGAAGACATTGTTGTGGGCAATGGTAATGGTATTCCCATCTCCCACGCTGGTAAAACTTTCATCTCATCTCCTCTAGCTCAATTTAGACTTGACAATGTATTATGTGCCCCTTTAATTCATAAAAATCTTATTTCTGTCTCACAATTCTGTAATCAAAATAATACTTCTGTTGAATTCTTTCCCACTCATTTTCTTGTGAAGGATCTAACTACAGGGGCATCCTTGGCGAGCGGACGGAATAAAAGCAACCTCTATGAATGGAGCAGTAACTGCAAACCAGCAGCTTTACCTTCTGGATCACTCACCTTCTCTTCCAAACTGTGGCATCAAAGACTAAGCCATCCCGCTCCTTGAGTCCAGAAAGCAATTCTTTCAAAAAACAATATTCCAGTTACTCATTCTGATAATGTTTGTGATTCATGCCTTAGTAATAAAAGTCACAAATTAGTTTTTCGAAAATCTTTAATTTCTTGTGATGCTCCTTTCCAAGTGCTATACTCAGATGTTTGAGGACCTGCCCCAATACACTCTTATGATAATTATCGATATTACATTATTTTTGTTGATTATTTTACCAAATACATTTGGTTCTATCCCCTATAATTAAAATCAGATGCCTCTCAAGTGTTCAATAAATTTCGTACACTTATAGAAAATTACTTTCAAACCACAATTAAAACCGTCTACACCGATGGCGGGGTGAGTTCAAAACCTTCTCAACTCTACCTGCTCAACACGGCATACAACACCTCGTCTCCACTTTACACACCTGAACATATTGGATCTGCAGAACGAAAACACAGGCACATTGTAGAAACAGGGTTGAGATTACTTCACCAAGAAAATGTACCACTTAAATTCTGGTCTCGAGCATTTTCACATACGGTATATTTAATTAATCGTATGCCTACATCTGTTTTCAATCATGACAACCCATATCACAAACTATTTGAACTAAAACCATCTTATACACACCTTCGAGTCTT
>CAVNYN010277648.1:0-21847 GCA_963692815.1 Nyctanthes arbor-tristis
CCCCCCCCCCCCCCCCCCCCCCCCCCCCCCCCCCCCCCCCCCCCCCCCCCCCCCCCCGCTAAGTAGAATTATTGTGACACTATAAATCATCAGTAAGGAATTGTAAGTAATATGCGGAAAATGCTAATTTTCACAAATTTTCTCCTTTTTTTTTTTTTTTGGCCTTTTTTCATGCACTTATTTTGACGGCTAATGCAATTCAAATGTAATGATACCATGTAGCAATAAGATATATGTGATCTTATAGAATTCATTTTCAAAAAGTATTATTAGATTCGATATAACTGAGAAGCACTTAAGACATCTTACTGGCGTCTCCTTCTTTTTAGTATTATCGAACCCGTCTGCAAGATGAAGATGAAATTCGGTTGACCATGGTAGAAAGCAATTTGAGCACCTCATTTTGAATCTCTAAATCCGATTACAAATTTTCCAACACTAAAGGTTCATTAAGACTTCTGAAAGCATGTATCCTTTTTCTCTTCATTACGCTTGTTCTTTTCTTCTTCTAGGAGATGTTGTGTTTATGGCCTTCCTTCGTTGTGTTGAGTTGTTGGTTGGAACTTGGAAGAGTGTTCGATTTGATTTTTTTTTCCATAACCTTATGATTATAAATGTTAATTGGAATGTTAATAAACATATGTTTCTGGAGCATGAATGTCTGATGGTCTAGAACTACGTCTTAGGTCATACATAGTCTTAAAAATTTTTAGTAGTTAGCTAGATGTATCATCTGACGTAGATTATTAATTGTTATGAAAATTCTATTTTTTATAGTTATTATGACTCTTTTTGGCTGCCAAAGTTTGCCTGTGTTTCCAAAGATTTTACTTACTGAGTGTTTACATGCTTGGATCACTAACTCTTTTGTTTGCTTTTGGTAGGATGATATTGAAATATTATCAAGTAAATGGCTATCTTCTAGCTCGTGAGACTATTTCTAGGGTGACAAGATACCATTGAAAATGAGATTCTGTATGAAAAATTTTAGAAATTCCTTGCAATCACAACTATTAGCATACACGAGGACAAATCAATTACACTTTTACTAGTTGCCTCGACTTATCTTTTCCAGGAGTCTTCCTCAATTAATTCAGCAACTCCCCGCTTGTCTTCTACAGGAGTCTTCCTTAATTAATTCAACAACTCCCCAATCTATTTCTGCATGACAGAGAAGGGGGAAAAAGGATACAAGATAAAACATAATCTGAGACAACGAAAAATGGTTGCAATTCATGAAGTAACTTCTAAAGCCAACATCAAGCCAATGCATGATGATGTTGTTGCTCTTCCGATCTCAAGAAACTGAAATTTTCAACCTATAAAAATTTATAGTCCAGGACACTTGGCAGGATTTCATTTCCTACATTTTGCATCAAATTCAAATCAAAGGCTATAATATGCAGTGAAAAAGAGTAAAAAATCTCCAAAATAAGCAGTAGGTATGATCTTGTCACATGTAGATTAGTAACTTAAAAAAGGGTATTCTGCGGCATCATTCATCTAAATGAAGGTTTCGTAAATGTAGATGCGGCTAATTTTGCTAGTCAGAATAGAGTGGGTTGCTAGTCGGAATAAAATGGGACTCGGGCTGGTTTTACGTGACGAGGCAGGCTGATTCCTGGGGGCCAAGACCATTCAGCTGGATGGTTTATACGATGTGAAGGTGGCAGAGTTGATGGGTGTTCGAGAAGCTTTATCTTGGATCAAAGAGATGCAGTTACCCAGTGTCATGGTTGAGATGGATGCACTTGTGGTCTATGAAGGTCTCCGCTCCACTAGTATTGACTTGTCCCTATTCAGCTTAATTCTTGATGACTGCAAACTTTTAGTTTTAGAACTTGACGGTAAAGAGTTCACTTCTGTTAGACGATCTACAAACCAGGCAGCTCATACGCTTGTTAGAGCGGCTGGTTCTGTGTCAGGTCTTAGTATGTTAATTCATTCACCTCCTAGTTTTATTGTTGATGTACTTCATTCTGATTTCATTATTGAATAAAGTTTCTCCTTGCCCAAAAAAAAAAAAAAAAATGGAAGGTTTCGTATACCATCAGTTGTTAAAGACATATTCTGCCCACACCTAAAATTCAATCTTTTATAATAATTTCAAACCAAACACACAAGCACAGTTTGCAAACTTAATTAGACCACACGACAAGGATCTTAGACTACTACACAAATATTATACAGATCTAAACCTAAAAAATTGTCTACTTAGGGGCGAAATAATATCACCCCTCATGTTTAGTTAACTTCCAAAATGTACCCTTACAGCAACTAAGTAACTTCCAAAACCTACAGAAAATACCAGGTGAATTTCATGCTTAGATAAGAGCTTTTTTTCAGGTGGAAAAAGGACGAGCAACAACATACAGCTAAATTGCTGAACCTAAGCCTCAATATAATTGAAATTTTAATAGAGAAAACACCATACTGAAACAATAAAACTTCACAAAATCTCTGAAAATTAAATAATAATTATAGAATGAAAGCTTACTTCCATTCCAAAATCTGTCTTTGATTGTTGATTTTCGCAGTTTTTATGGTGTGGTTGGATTTCTATTGAGTTTTTTTCTTACAATTTGGCTCTCAATTCAATTATGTACATCTTTTGTGTCACTTAACTGCAGCAATTTCCAGTTTGCTTGCCAAGATGAGGATTTAATATACAAAATTGGCTAAAAAAGGTTAGTCTCTGCTGATACTCTGTCATAAGTTTTACCTCGATTTTTTTTCCTAACTATGAACCACCTTAAAAGCAACAATTAGTGAGTTGTGGCAAGGAGATGAAGAGTAACAAGCCCTGTGGTAACTGTTTTTTAGTTCATGTATAGTGAAAGCATAAGCGGCAGGAAATTCAGGAGTTTGATGAATCTAACAGTGCCCATTATTTTTAACTACAGCCTTCAAAAGAGATTAAATTTCTTTTATGTATTGTGTGCTCAAGTAGTCATCCATATTTTTAAATATTTATTCAAGTTTACACTAAACACTGTAAAAATGTAGGATATCACTGTCACACCGGACAGAATCTTAGTTTGTCAATAACCTCCAGAGTTGGGAAACAGAGCAATCAAAGTCTCATGAATGATTCCTTAAATTAGAAACTTGAATGAAATCCGCTAATTATTCTACAAAGATCCTAGTAAACCTTTTTTTCCAACATTGGAAAATATGCGCATTGCTATTCATGAATAAGAAGACAAGGCAACTTGGTCCAGAATGTTGAAGAAAGAAGAAAAATATTCCTAGTGAGAGAAATTTTGTACCTTGTTGTTTGAATTAAATAAACAGAGGATGTGAATTAATTAGAACCGTTGGATTTAAGACCTAAATAAATGACATGACATATAATAGATGGCAAAGATTGGTACATGGTATGTTTGTTTGTGGAACATATACATATTTACATTTGCTGCCGTACAAATTAGTAATATCATATTAAGTACCAATACCCCTAAGTACCATAATACCATCACCAAAAGACATTTTAATTAACTGAAAAATCAGAAAAGTCTGATTCATTTTTGTAGTGATGCGTAGGAAATACTATGATGGTTGTTAAATTGACAAAAATATAAATTTGTCTTCATATGTTACTTAAAATTAAAGGTAAAATCCCTTCAAAAGGAATTATTATATTTTAGAGAAACGAAAATAAGGGTAAAAAAAATCATTCTAACAATAAAAATTGACAAATTTGGACAATAAGGTCCTTTTTGTAATGCATAGTGATACATTGAAATTTAAATCGCCAAGTTAGAAATTATATGGTCCATTTCCGCACCTGACACTAAACGATAGGGCCATTTGCAAAAATTATCCTTTTTTCTAGTTGTATTCCTTATAAGGTTGAGATCATAACTTGTTGGAAAACAGCAATCTCGAACTCTATATTCCTCAATTTAAATTTAGTGGATTTTAACTAATTGGAAATTGTCAAATGATTTTACGGATTTACAAGGAACTACATATTATGTTGCTGGACTTGGTTCATGCAGAGTTTGAAAGCAAGCAAAACTCTTTCATTAACTGGAATTTGTAATACAAAAGTTGGAGACTACAAAAGAAAATGCTTGCTTCACTCACTCTATAGCACACTCACTAATTTTCTCACAACTTCTATTTCTCTCCTCACCCCCTGATTCTATTTCACTTCTTTTGCAAATAGGCAAAATAGGCCGGTGGATCCAAGTTGCTGGATAATTCTAACGTGGCGGTGCAATTGACATTAATAATTCATTCTTCCCGAACTGTCCCGCAAGTTGCCTGCTCAAAGAAATTCTAGTTGTAATTCCCTTTTCCATGTTTATGAATAAAATAAGCCACTCTTGTGGCCTTTAATTAAAAAAATATATATATACTAAAAGGCTTATGACAATTTGTTTGAATGGGTGGTTTGAAGAAGGATGGTTCCTATCACCTTCTACATTTTTAATTCTATGCTGAGGTTTTTATTTTCTGGGCTTCTAAGACTGTGTGACAGGATAATTTCTTATTGGTTTGTAGGATGCTCGGGGTTGTCCCCAAGGATTAGTCATCGTTTTCCTGGCAGAGGACTCATTGATTTTTATCTAGAAAATATATTCACACCTGCAACTATTAGGTCTGTTAATGAAAAAGTCTGTGTCCGCAAAAATTCTGTGTTATAAGAAACAAATCTGCAGCAATAAATAAAATGAAAAGTAACATATAAGAGCACATTGTACAATAGCAATCAGTATGGTGACTCCATATTCCATCAGTATATACTCTATTGAGAAATCACAAACTCGTTTTATGTCTTGAAATCTTAGATAATAAGATGTAAGGATCAACTAAAGAGTAACAATGTCAATAATTCGAGTCTGTGCACCTCTGCAGTGGCCGACTGGCCTGGTTCAACCATCAATACTTTCTTGTTTTACCGGCACCTAATCAATGATCAGTCACAAAAAAACAAGGTGAAATATTTAAACAACCAAAATGATATGTGTACCACAGTAAAGGTGCAAACACCAAAATTTATAATCTGGATGTTTTATAAACTATACAGTATTAGATATTATTCCAGAAATTGAAGTTGGAAGCTCTCCATGAATGCTCGAGCAGTAGAAAACTGATCAGTGGCCGAAAACCAGTAACCAAACCAAACAACATGCGTGTATCAAGTTCTTTAGTTATAAAAACACGGTGCATAGAGACGGACTTATCAGTGACCGTCAAGCAACCCTGAGAGGCCTTGTTAGTGCTATAAATCATGCAAAACCATAGAATAAAGATCCAATATCCATTACTTAGAACACAGCCACCAAGGCCACACTTAAACTAAAGGAAAAGCCCATCCAATAATAAAAACTTAAAACACAGCATAAAGCTTCCTTAGAACATAGAAGAAGCCAAGTAACAATCTATGAAGTAACAGTAAGACTTTGTTTGCCAATAACTTATTATTTGAAACAGTCCATCCACTACTTGCTAGACACGTTTCCGCTATTAGACACTGCAATGACCCAAAGCCCAATTTTCCATGTGAATCAATGCAACCTTTCAACGCCTTTGAGTTAGAAAGGAACATGGGCGGACGGGTGCATGTTTTGGTACCTGGGAACACATTAAAATTACATCTAATGCGTACTGATATGATAGGAATGCAATTTAAAGGAGTACTCTAATCAAACACCTAACTTTAGCCTTGCAGATTCCTCCTCAATTGTCTTGCACAAATTGTTGTTGTCACGTAAATCCAACCTCCAACACTATTAAAGAATCTCAAAAAGGCGTTTCTCCAGGAATGCATGAAGAATAGAGTACCAACAACAGTCCAGAACCCTGGGAAAAATCCTAATGCTGTGGACATATAAAACTCTCGACTAATTAGCCCATCATCTTCTTCAGAATTATTTATCCTATCCTGATCAACCATGGTAGAATGAGGAGCATCTCTAGGACATTGGGCTAGAGGAGCACCACAGAGTTTGTTTCCAACATAAGCAGACGCGTTCATGCTCTGTAGTTGAGTACTCAATGGAATTTTTCCCGTCAAATTATTGTTTGATAAGTCCAGAACGCTCAAAAAATTTAGCTGTGCAAGGCCAGTGGGAATCTTCCCTGAAAGCTCATTTCTTGACAAGTCGAGGCTTTCTAGCATCTCCATCTTCCCTATCCCTGAAATGATGCTTCCCGTCAAATGGTTTCTCGATAAGTTCAATGAAATTAACCCTCTAAGATGGGAAATTTCTTCAGGAATCATTCCAACTAATTTGTTACTAGAAAGATCAATGCTCTTTAGAAGCCCCAGTTGTCTATATACTGCATCTTGTCCTTTCCAGTTAACTAGAGCATTGTCTTTGTAGTCAGAACCACTATAAAAATAACTATTTTCAGTTGAACTTTCTTTCTCAGCCAAAGCAGTAAAGTTGTTGATACAGTGAGGGATTTTCCCAGAGATGTTGTTATGAGAAATGTCCAAAATTTGGATAGTGGTAAGCTTGCAAATTGTTGGAGAAATATTTCCATGAAAATTATTAAATCGAAGGCTAACAACTCTCAATTCCATGAGGTACACGCCCATCCATGCCGGAATACTTCCTGTTAGCTTGTTTTCTCCCAAATCAATCATTCTCAACCTAGCGCAATTCTTCAAAGAGGATGGTACCTTGCCATTGAAATTATTTCTGCGCAAATGCAAGGTCACTAGCTGATATAAAGAACCAAGACTCTCAAGAATTTTTCCTTCAAATTGAGAACAGCTAAACTTTTTAATTTCATCCAACAGTTAGGAAGCTCTCCTGACAACTGGTTGTCTGAGATGTCAAGAAGCCAGATGTTGATGCTAGAGGAAGTGCATATGTGAGATATGGATCCTGAAAGCATATTTTTGGAGAAGTACCATGCTAAAACATTGTAACGGGGCAAGGGTGGCAGTGGACCAGTGAATAAGTTATCTCTTAAATCTATTATTAGGAGATACATAAAATCTGAGAAAAAAACAGTTATCTGACCATTCATAAGGTTATAAGAGAGATTCAAGTAATTTATAGAGGATATATTCCACAACCATTTAGGTACAGTACCAACTATACCGTTACATGAAAGATCAAGATAACTACTAGTGTTCTGAATTTTAAGCCATTCTGGAAAATGATGCCCCAAACTACAATTTCCGAGGCGCGCAACTTCCAGTTGGAAAGGGGAACCCAATCAGAGCTCAACTTCAAAGCTAGGGAAATGAAGCATAAATCTAGGTACTCCAGATTTACAAGGTTCGAGAGACAGGCTTTGGTGATTGTACCTTCTACTAAATTTGAACCAACTGATAAACTTTCGAGCTTTTGAAGTTGCCCAATGCTTTCTGGTAGCCTTTTCAATTGATTACTGGTGAGATCTAAATGTGTCAGTGAAGAAAATACTGTCATGTCGGGCAATGATCCGGCAATTTCATTGTAGGATAAGTCCAACTGGACCAAACTAGAATGTTGCCCCTTTTGTGGGAGAAATCCACTCAGCATATTATTTTCTAGTAACAACGTGTCTAAGAATAAAAAGTGAGTTATGTCTAAGGAAGGAAAGATATTGTAGTGAAGAATTAGATGGGATTTGGAAGCTTGGCAGAGTGTCGGCAAGTTGACAATGAGGCAAAATCAATTTCTTCAACAAAGGGAGATTTACTATGCTCTGAAACCAGTTGGTTGCCCTTTCAAGATTAGCCCAGCCCAAGTCAAGTTTAGATAACAAAGAAAGATACGAGAGCCACTCGACGTTCTCGCTTCTGAGACTGTTATCGCCAAGGTCCAGAGTCTGTAAAGTGGTGAGGTTCCCAAGTTGATAAGGAATGTTGCCACTAAAGAACGTGGAGTGGAATTTCAAGTGTCTTAATTTCTGGAAATGACCAATGAATTTTGGAATTCGAATTCCATTGAAAGGAACATTACTGAGGTCCAAATACTGCAAAAGGTGCAGCTCAAGTAATGCAGGACTTATGTATTTACCTTCCAAAATTTCATCATGCAGATCAAGGAAGATTACATGACCTGTACGGTTCCTGCATGTGATGCCTGCCCATTTGCAACACTCCCTGTTTTCTTCACCGCTTCCCCACGATGAGAGACCACCAAGATAATCTACAAGGCCTTCTTAAATTTGAGAAGGGCTTCTCTCTCCCTCTCTATGCACCCGATCTCTACCGCCTCAGCCCCCGGGCTGGATGTTAGTTTCATGCACAAGGAAATTGTAAATAGCAGCAACAACACTAGTTCAATCAATCTTTTACACTCCATTGAACAAAAACTTGTAGATTTCAAGCTCTCTGTGGTCGTTCTAAAATCACTTTAGTTTAGATCGATATGCAAGTGACACAAAATTTCCACAAAAGACGCAACTTGGAAAAGACTTTTCGTCTATTACGTAAAGGTCTTTTGGGCAGGCATGAAATAGTTAATTAACAACTTTTTTCTATACTCTTGGTTGAACCTTTCTTGATAACTATATTCTTGTTCATGTTTTTCCTCCTGTCTAAGCCCTTTTCCTAGTGTGAACCAATTTAATTGCTGAGATCATAATCTACCTCACATTTGAAGATCTTGACTCTGTAGTCAACTAAAGAGTCTAACCCACAACGTACGTAGTCTTTTGCTAACGAACCAGGCAACTTGTTTTTTTTCTCATTGTCCTGAAAACATTGACCATGTTGAGTTTAATACTTGACAGACAGATATGGTGGGTTCTATTCGAGCTTTATGATAGGGTCTGGTCCCCATTTCAATGGAAATTATTAGTACTAAGTACTTCCTTCGTCTCAAAAAGATATTCCCCGTTGCCCCCCGGGACACATGGTGCAGCAGAAAAGGGAGGGCGCGGGAATGCCGGAATCCCCGGTGATCTCGTGTTCGATTCCTAGCCGCTGCATCGCATAACTCACGATTTAACTCCTCCACAAAGCCCCAGGGCAGGAGATGTGGAAACACTCGTGATGGGGCGTTATCCAAAAAGATATTACACTTTCCCTTTTTTACTTGTACCAAATTATATTTCTCTTTCTTAAGTTAATTTTTTAATTTTCTAATATATCTTCATTTATTGTGAATAGTAATCAACAATAAAGAACATCCAAAATGAAATATTAAATAAATCAAAGTGTATATTAGAAAATATGTTGTTAAATTGTACATTTCCAATAATATTAGATGATATTTGCTTAATCTATGTGAAAAATAAAAGGAGAATATATTTGTGGGACGGGAGGAGTATAATTTTGTAGCAATATTTCCAAGATATTTTGCTAGTTGGTGTGCCTTGTTTTCGGTAGCATTTAATCTTCCCCATCTTAGACGTGTTGGTCCTATTAATGTGTGGTGCACATTATATTCTAAAATGAAATGTTGAGACCTACTTGAATAACGAAACAAATGGAAAAAAGAATACACTAGGGTTAGAGTTAGGCTCTATTTCTGTAAGATAAATTTGCCCCACCAAAGTGTTCACGGTTAATCGGCAATTATGTCTTAAGATACAACAACGATCGACTTAATTTTGGTAAAAAAATCAAACAGCAAGACACGTCAAACCGAAATGGTTAGTGGTTCTTGTAGTCACGTTCACCGTGAGGCAAATATGGGTTGCCACACCATCGCTATCACATCCTTAGCATCAGATTTTATTTGTAATTCTGTAGACTGCGTACATATCTTCTTGTGTTTAATGTTTAACCATGATCTATGAAATGCAAGTTTCGTTTCAAAAAAAAAAAAAAGTTCCCTTCAACAAAGAAGACTGACTTAGAGTATATTTATGAAATTAAGGATGTATTTTTATGGCAGAATGGTAAATAAATTTTCTGAATGAATTCGCTGGAAATGAGAGGCTCCATAATAATATGCCAAAAGAAGTCAAATGAATAGTCATAACTATTGAATATAGTTAGTTTTAGTCCCAATAGAGACTATTTGAGCCGATAGGACACAAACATCGCTCTTTCCAAACAATTAGTCACCTTCCAGTGACATCACTATTGTATTCGGATGATAAATTAATTAAACTATAATAATTAATTTTTCAATTGGACAGCACATTTAATTAATTAATTTAATTAATCAGACAATTGCAACTCATAAACACGAGTTCATTTAATAGTTTGCTGTACCAATAATATTGTCAGACATGGAATATGAAATTCCTACTTTAACCAAATACATCCAACTTAATTATATAGTTTCTCGGCGTCACTTTTAAGCTATAATTTCTCGTTTACACAGAAATAATTTAACGAGACCAAATATGCACACTCTATCTACGTGGTTGACCTATCACCCTTAACAAGTATATATTGCAGTTTTTCTATAGAGCTTATGGTGTCGAATAGATTATGGGGATGTTTGATTCAATTTATGGTAGTTAATTTATAAAGAGAAATTATAAAGAGGTGAAATGAGTGATGTAGATTTAATAGAAGTTTGAAATTTGTGGTTATAAATGAGTAGTTGTCAAATCAATAGTCAAATCAGTGGTAAATGAGATTATAATGTGTTTTATTAAAGAGTATCAAACAAGGGCTATGTGACAGGATCTCATTAGACACATTGAAGAACTCATCTCTTAATGTGTCTAATAAAATTTTCTAATATAATCTATTAAACGTTATACATGATATTCAATGAACTCTATAGAATACGTGTGTACATTGTGACCCACACGAATATTCTGTCAACTAAATGACTGTTTCCAGCACGAGGTCTGGAGAACTAGACCCACCCCATACTCAGTGGGATTGATTTAATGCTAAATCTCTGGCACTAATAGTGATGTCGAAAGTGTCAGGCCACGTCAATAATAAAAATTAGAATAATTCTTAAGGCATATTTTTATCTAACATGAAAAGTGACATGCTTAATTGTCAGTTATATATTAGATGATTGTGAGCCTTTAAATTCATTATTTATATATAAACAATCAATTTATGCTTGTCAACTAACTCATATCATTTATTTTTGTCAGATAAACATGTCTCGATAGAATTACTCTAAAAATTAAAGGGAAAAAAAAGAGAAGAAGAAAACTCAAGAATTGCATCCACGAACCAGATTCTCCCACCCCACCACCCCCAAATTATTTCCTCTCTCGGTTTTTCCACCCCATCCCTTTAATTAAAGGCCACAAGAGTGGCTTATTTTATTCATAACATGAAAAAAGAAATTACAACCGTCAATGGTTACAAAAGGAGCAATAATTTCCAGCAAGTTAGGAGCAATTATTTCCAGTCAATTATTTCACTAGCAACTTCACAACAAAGTAATACATCTATATATAGGCTGTTGTGAAATCACAAATTGGTTTTATTTCTTGAAATATTATATAGTGAGACAAAGGTATATGAATATCGACAATAGAGTAACAATGTCATCTGGAATTATATGTGCACATCTGCAGCGGCCAAAACCTACGTTTTAACGAATCAAAAGGAATTGCTTGCAGAAAGAGGTACCAAGTGAAAAATGAATTGCTTATTCTCATAAATAAATTTAATAGACAGTGCGTGTAGATCCCAACCCAATACCTACGTTTTAATGAATCAAAATTATATGATGATCTAAACAATTTGTAACTTGATAACTGTGTGATTCCTTCCTCTTCCCGCATTCATAAACTAGCCCCGACTTTCTTTGCAAAAAAATCCGCAGCCTCCTGGCAATGAATTTTTGTTTGACCCATCACCATTAGCAAGTTCATTAAGTTTTTAGATCCAATTCAGCCGCTCATATCTTGAAGAATCTATGAAAGAGATCCAACTAGTTAAAATTGTTAGTGCGTGAACAGGCGGCGACGGTGGGACCGTGGCTAATATGACTGCGACGTTAATGTTGCATGGCGAAAAACCCTAGAAGAGGACTGCTACATGATATTAAGGCATGCGTTTCGGTGGTTTTGTTGGTTGCCCTCTTTGACTGATATTTAGATCTATTTATATGCTCGCTTTGGTGGTAGATAAACGTAAGTATTGATGGTGGCCATGAAGACGGTTGAAGGCGGTGGTAGAGGTGCTTTTTGTAGGGAGAAAGAGAAGCACATGATGTACGGAAGTTTTTGTATTCTCCTGGATTTTTATTTTGCTGGTTAATAAAAGCAAAAATAGTTGGTTGCATCAAGTGTGATTCCAGAAGTTTCATTCATTAAATGGATGAAAGTTTACAGGTTTTCACATGTGAGCGTTCTTCTAGACGGTATAATATTAATTTTATAGATATTCATTTCAAATATCAATTTTGACATTTTCTTTTTGAGATTGTTGATCTAGTTTTTAGATACTTTACCCATCATATTTTATAAATTATTTGTGTACTACGTTGATTGCTGGTGAGTAATTTAGATTTGATCAGATTGTGTTTTTAACTTTATCTATTTTTAATTGGCAATGTTTAAGGTATGATTGTTCTCGTTCATGATGATTGACTTGAGAAACACTCTCAATTTGATCAATATTGTTCACAAATGAATGTCAAGAGCCACGTTTAAATTGTAAATCCATACGGTATGGATTGTTTGGAATTAATATATTTGACATCATAGATCAACACATTGTAGAGGAAATTGTAAAAGTGATTACTTTGTAAATCTCGAGATATATGGATCAATTGTAAGGAATACATACACTTTGGAAATGTTACTGTAGAGAATTACTGTGATTAATTGTTGTAATGTATAAATAAACTATATGAAATGTCATACTTAAATTGTTTTTAGCAAAATGTATGTAATTGTCGATAATCACAACACATAATTGCGGAGACATACAGATAAGTAGTATGGAATGTGATGTAGAGACATACAGATAAACTATACGTATGAAATAGGGGTATTTTATAAGTTCATTGCATTGCATTGAATACATACCAAATCAAATAGGGGACAAGATAAATGAGATATATGGAGGTAGTAATTATATTATATGTCTTTCATTCGTCTTCATTTCTTGATAACCGTGTTCTTATTCATGCTTTTCTTCTGCATGCCTAAGTTCTTTTCTTGGATGTGAACCAATTATTTATATCGTAATTTAAGATCTTGACTCTGTATTCAACTAAAAGAGTCTACACCACAATTTTCGTAGTGGGAGAGGGCCTTCTTTAATAGACCACGCAAGTTGTATTTTTCTGAAATAGGTGTGGATGATATCAGTCCGCCAAGCATTCCATGGCTTCTTGCAGTAATCGCTCACCATCTTATGGAATTCAGCTAATCTGCTCTCGGAATCAAGCGTCACGCACTTAGATAGAGAATTGAGTATAATTCCAAACTCAAGACTACTGTACTAATTATTCCACTTTTTTCCCAACATTAGAAAATATGTGCATCACAATTCCTACTGCCATCCATTACGATAATATTTACATCACAAATAAGAAGACAAGTTTCATATTAAAATTAGATAACACACCCGCGTTGCACAGGTAGAAAAAAATAGTAAAAATATATCTATTTAACAATTACATAATAAATTAACATTTGTATTTTTGCAAAAAAATCTAAAAGTATATATTAATTAAATCAATAGGACCAATGATCAAATATTTAAAGAAAAAAATTTAATCGAATCAACCCATAGTTATAATATATATAGGTTACGTGTTTGGCTTTTCAAGATAAAATATATACATCCATTTCTACCACCCCAAATGTTCATACCTTCTCCATTCTTCTAACACTCTACAATGACTATTAGTAAGGCTTAAAATACACCTTCATTTTCTATCAAGAGTCAATACTCATTCATCAAGAGCCAATTACATATCATCTCTTTACTTGAATCAAATTTATCAACAAAAAATATAAGCATCTACATATTGTAATCTACAAACAAAAAAGATTGTATCAAAATTCATTAACTATATAGAGAATTTGTGAGCACTCATTAATATGTAGATCAAATAAGTTTGAAATTTAAATTATGGTGGGCTTCAAAATCAAAACTGACATAGAAAATTTTATGGTCAACATGATCACATCAAAACACGATAATTGACAAAGAGAAAATAAAAAAAAAAACATTAATATTTATCTTAATCAATGATAATTTTGCAAATTATTGAAAAATTGGAAAGTACTAATTTATATTAAAAACAAATCTCTACATCTATCAATGTTACCATTGCTCAACTCAACCATGAAAGCTCTTACTTTGAGAATTCAACTTTGGATTTACACTTTCTTGATTCTTCAGCCTTTCCACAAGGTTACCAATGATATAAAAGATTCTCAGATTAAAAATATGAAAAGGGGAAAGAGGAAGGTCATGGTGACGGGGAAATGAATAATTGATAGAATCGAGTAATCAGTACAGAAACTCGTTGATTACAGACATACAAAATTCGAATTAGAACCTACTGACAAATTATTATTATACTATTACAACAAACACACACAAAGGCTTTTTTACATATCAAAATTTTAAAAAAATGAAAAAAAATAAAAACATAAAGATGAGGTAGTATTATTCTGCATCAAATTTTCAACTTATTTCATCTTGAAATAATACTATATGTCAACTTGTTCACAAAGATTATCTTGTACAAACCCGTTGGCTTGAAATAATACTATCAAGTTTTCTTTCACTTCTTATTTTATTATTAAGAAAAATAATATTTTTTTTATCATAATATGGTATTTGGGCAACTGTTGGTACTATTATCAATTAAACCTCAACATGGTCCTCTCTTCCATATTTATACATTTGAATAATCAAATGAAAAGGGGAAAGAAGATCTAATTTTCATACAACGATATCAATATAAGGTTCTAGATTAAATTGTCACAATAAGTTACTAAATGCATTATTTAGTAAAAAAAAGGTAATTATTGGAGTTTGTATCAGTCTAGCCATTTGACATATATTATGTAAATGAAAATAAATTGAAAGAGTTACCAAAGATGCAGAGCTTAGCCTCTACAACAATGATTTTAAATACTAAAGAATATTAGAACACAATTTATCATAATCAAATACATACCATAGTCACAAAAGAGAAAAGCGAAAAAGGCTGAGAAGGGAAAAAGTTGCAGACGAATATGGAATAAAAAAAAGTTAATTAAAAAACTTTTCATAAATCAAACATTTACCATAGAAAAGACTTACCACGAGAATGACTATAGATCAAATGGGTGGGAAAAAAAATGAAGACACCTAAGTGTCTTTATATATTAATAGATATCGACTTTGTTGGGCATAGTAATTTAATATATTTTCTATTTATTTTATCTTTACTCCTTATGAGGCCAATATCATGACTTGTTCGGGAACATAATTCCTGAGCGGTTTACGTTTATTGGAAAGAACGAGGTTCCTCAATTTGAATTTTACAGGATTTTAACAGATTGCAATTTTCATTGATCTTCTGAGTTGACAAGCAACTCCATTATAAAAACTAGAAGACTATAGCATGAAGTTGGATTTGATAAGTAGTTCGCCAAACGGACCCTAATTTTGATCGGTAGAGTGTTTCATTAATTGCGTTTGTGTTTGTGTTTGTGTTTGTGTTTGTCATTCTTCACCTACTCTGTTGAATAAATTTGTGTGATCACTTTGTACCACTGATACTACTCCTAGAAAAAAAGCAGGTAACATATCTGATAAGCTTTAAAAAGAAAACACCGAGACTGTTAATCAAGAACTTATATTACTTGAAATAGTGATGCTTTCAACTGTTTCTCCATTAAACCCTTTCATGATGCAAATCCTGATATTCCATATGCATCCCTTAATCTTTTGATGCCTTTGAGGAAGACGGGTGATAGGATGCATGTTTGAAGTACCTGTGGATACGTAAAATAATTAATTACATTTAATGTTGCACACAGGAATGCAATTTAAAGGAGTAAACTAATTAGATACTTAATTACTTTAACCTTAATTCTAGTTTGCCCAGAAATCTTCTTGAACAAATTATTGTTGTCACGTACATCTAATCTCCAACCTTGTTAAAGAAGCTGAAAAATGCATTTATGCAAAGAGAGCCCACAACTGCCCAGAACCCTGGAAAAAATCCTAAAGCTATAGACATATAAAACTCTTGACTACTTATTAACCCATCATCTTCTTCATTACTGTTAGACCTACCATGATCAATTGTGGAAGGATGAGAAGCATCTCCAGGACAATCTGCCAGAGGAGGCCCGCAGAGTTTGTTCTCAACATATGCAGGGGGGTTAAAGCTTTGTAGTTGAGCACTCGATGGAATATTTCCTGTCTTATTATTGTTTGATAAGTCCAGTATGTTGAGAAAATTTAGCTGTACAAAGCCACCAGGAATCTTCCCCGAAAGCTTGTTTCTTGACAAGTTTAGCCTTTCTTGCGTCTTCATCATCCCTATGCTTGAAATTAGGGGTGAATACGATTTCGTTCAGACGGTTTTTGATTTATTTTTAAACCAAATCATCGGATTTGGTTTGGAGAAATTGTAAACCAAACTAAACTGTTTAATTTTTCAAACCAAATCTACTTTTTCAGTTTGATTCGGTTCAGTTTTAAGCAACGTTTTTTCTATCGATGTAATGAAAACAGACTCAAAACATGATAGTTTTATAAATATAAATATTTTATTACACTAATATGTTTTTTGAATGCTAATACCAATATCAAACTCATCTAAAGCTAGTAAATTTTACTAAAACACAAACATATAACTATTGAAATATAACAGAGAGAAAAAAGCCCAAATAATACATAAGTTTTAAAGGAGATATTGCCAAAATATGTTTATGAAATTGCTATTTTGTTCAAGCATCTAAATGTCAAAATTTTAGAAAAATATGCCGAGTTAACTACTATATAATTTTGCAAAAAAATTTCTTAAGAGTATTAATTAAATTAGTAAAGAAGTAGTTTATTAAATTACTAAAATGAACCAAATTATCATAAAAAATTCCTTAGTTGAATACCAAACTCAGTCAACGAATTTGACAATTGTAAATTAATTCAATCCTTTGATATTTTCCTCATATTATTTACACATTAATAATTTTTTAATTAATTAAAACATAAAAAGTGGTTCGACTCGGTTCGGTTTAAACTTTTTTTAAACATCGAAACCTAAACTAACCATTTCAAGCACTTTGAAATTTTCTCAAACCAAACCAAACCATCTCACTTTTCAAACCAAACTAGTCCAAACTATTTTCGCAGATTGATTCGGTTTTTCGCTTTGACGGTTTATTTGTTTAGTCTTACTTAAAATGATATTTCCAGTCAAATGGTTCCCTGATATGTTAAATGAAACTAACCCTTTCAGATAAGAAATTTCTTCAGGAATAGCTCGAGCTAGCCTGTTACTGGAAAGATTAATACTTTTTAGAAGCCTCAATTGTGTATATATTGAGTCTTGTCCTTTCCAGTGCACAAAAACATTGTCAACGTAGCCTTTAGCTAAATCAATAATAGAATTATAGATGACGTTTGAATTGTTCTTTTGAGCCAAAGCAGTCAAATTTTTTAAACAACATGGAATTTTCACGAAGATATTGTTTTGAGAAAGATCCAACACTTGAATGTTCGTAACTTGCAAATTGCTGGAGATATATTTTCATGAATATTATTAATTAAATTAAAGGCTAAGAAGTGTCAAATGCTTTAGGTTCAAGCCTATCCATGCAGGAATGCTTCCAGTTAGTTTGTTTTCTCCCAAATCAATCATTGTCAACATAGTGCAATTCCTAATAGAGGATGGTATCCCACCAATGAAATTATTGTTGCATAAATACAATTTCACAAGTTGATCCAATGAACCAAGACTCTCAGGAATTTTTCCTTCAAAATTATTATTTGCCAATTTGAGAACCACCAGTGCTCTCATGTTCATCCAACATTCAGGAAGCTCACCTGATAACTGGTTATCTGAGAGGTCAATAAACACGATCCTGGTGTCACGGAAAGTGCATACGTGAGAAATTGATCCTGAAAGCATATTCTTGGAGAGATGCCACGCTAAACTCATTGCGGGTAATGGTAGTAGCGCTGGACCTGTGAATCTGTTACCATTTAAACCTATAATTTTAGAAATAATTGGGAAAATTTTGGGTATTCTGTCATTAATATAGTTATAAGAGAGATTCAAGTAGTCTATAGAATACACATTCCACAACCATTTAGGTACGATATCTGTTATACCATTAGAAGAGAGATCAAGATACACAACACGTTTCTGAGTTTGAAGCCATTTTGGAAAACGAGGCCCTAAACTACAATTTGTGAGAAGTGCAGTTTGTAGTTGGAAAGGAGGAACCCAATCGGATCTCAACTTCATAGCTAGGGAATTCAAGGACAAATCAAAATGAAATAGATTTACAAGGTTTGAGAGATAGGCTTCAGTGATTGTACCTTCAAACAAATTTGAATTGACGTATAAAAATCAGAGCTCCAGAAGGTGCCAAATGCTTTTGGGTAGCCTTTTCAATTGATTCTTACTGAGATCTAAATATCTCAATGATGAAAATTATACTGTAAAATCAGGCAACGATCCCGCAGTTTGATTGTCTGACAAGTACAAATAGAGTAGACCAGAATGTTGCCTCATTAAGCTTTGTGGGAGAAGTCGACTCAACATATTATATTCCAGCCTCAGCTCCTTTAAGAATGAAAAGTGAGTGATGTCTGGTAGGGGACCAAAAAGCTAGATCGGAAGAGCGTCGTGTAACAAAGTCCCTATGTTTGGAGATAACTTTTGGAATAACTCTGGAACTGCTTAAGTTATTTCTGGATAGACCTAACATATGGACAAACAACTAAAATTCATGAAAGAGTTTGGAATCCCACTGCTGATCTGCAAATTATCATTCAAAATAAGCTCCTGTAGCAAAACAAATTCCCCAAAGGCTGGAGGAATTGTACAATCTAGTTCATTGTGGGAAAGCTCTATGCTAGTAAAACTTGTACTCAAGTTAAACAACCAATCAAATGTGAAAGACGAACTGACACTACTACAAAATTCGCGAAAAAAATAAGAAATACGCGTCGGTTTTTCGGACAAACGACACGTAAACTATACGAGGTGGCAATTTTGTAAATAAAGTTAAACTTTAAGCGTCGGTTCTTCACTAAGAACCGACGCCTATACTATGCGTTTACAATGGGCGTAAGTTGCAAGTTGGCAATCGACGCCCATTTATTATTAAAGGCGTTGGTCGCTAAAAAGGGACCGACGCCCATTAACAATTTTAACAAAAAGGCGTCGGTCCCTTTGAGAGACCGACGACTATTCTTCTGCAATACCCCCCCCACCCACCGCGAATTATTTCACATTCACAGCAGTGCCCAGCTGAAACATCCTTCTACCTCAAATTCAATTTTTGACCTTAGAGTGCATTTTGACTACATTTCACTTATTAAAATACTTTTGAAGAGTATGGGTAGCATCGATTTCGGCCTTGGAGTGCATTTTGACCCTCCAATACCCTAGATCTTTAACAAGCTGCGAGCGGTGGCGATAGTAATGACGGCGCGGTAGTTGGCATCGTGGTTTTGAGACTCGATTTTTTGGTCATTTCACAGCATTTCCATCTTCTTGAGTACTTTGTTCTTTATTTCTTAGCATATGAGTCATTTGTTGGCAATTTTTGGAGGGCGGCGATGGCAGCTTGAGAGTATAAATTAATTTTTATCCATTTCTTTGCTTTTTTTGTGTGAGAGATATAATTTTGGATTTGAAAATTATATATGATGTTTAGGGTTTTTGTTAAATTTGATAAAGTTGTGGTTTTTGTTATTTTATTAGGAGGAATAGAAATTTGTTGGGCTTGTTTGTTAATTAAATATACACACACACATTGTTAAGGGTATATATGATTTATGTAGATATTTATAAAATTTGAGATTGGAGGAAATGGAATTTGTTCATTCAATAAGTTAGAAATGTTAATTACACTCTACATGTTCGATTAAAAGTCTCACAAATTTTTTATTGGAAGTTTTTCACACTATTGTAGAATTTTACATATAGATTAATATTATTAGTTCGAAGTAAAATTGTAATGAAAATAGATAATTAATTAATAAGTGTTGAAATTTTAGTAAAGTAAAAAAAAATCTAAAAATTATTTGATTAAATTTATGATGTCAATAGAGGAGCGTAGAAAAAAAGATTGTGGTATAGCTAAGTACTTTAGGGAAAGCAAATATTAATTAATATCTCTTTGATTAAATTTCAATATTGCAAATGGGCCGAGAAGTATTGATGCACAATTAAAATAAATAAAATTAAATAATATAAATATTTTTTGATTAAATTTGTGATCCAAATGAATATATGTAATTAACGAGTATTGATGATGTGTTAAATTTTTATAATGAAATACTAAAAATTAATTTGGTTAAGTGTACGATGAGGATGAATAGGTAATTAACAAGTATTGTTAGTTAATTTTTTGAAAAGTAAGAAAAACTTAGCCGTTAAGAATGAGTAACGCTATCTTGGCCTTTTAATTAATAGGTCGTGAGATACATATGGATCGGAGATGGATGTATAGGAGACGTACCACACTAGAATATTTGAAAGAGGTTAAAGAATTAATAAAATTTTCCAGGATAATAGAAAAAGGAAACGGGAAGATTTTGCTCAATTTGTATATTACATTATTGCTAATATTATTTGAATTAGTTATTGATTGTTGTTAGATTTATGTTAAGATATGTCGATGATTAGATAGTATAATAATATAAGAGTTATTGATGTTTGGAATACTTAGATCTATATTCAGTATGGTTAGTTCATATTAATTTATGCTAAATTATAGAGTAGTAGTCATTGATTGTTCTTTCATTTACATTAAGTTGGTCATAATAATTGTGTTTAAATGTATGGAAATAGCCCTGTTGGTGCTGGAAATTCTTCTTGGTTGTGGATTGGATGCATTTCTTGTTTTAGCTTCGCAGAATGACAATAGATATCTCTAGTGCTATTAAAAAAAATGACATAAGTTGTTTAATCACAATCGATGCCTAAGACGAAATTAGAAAAATAATAGTTGATATAGGCATCGGTTGTTAGTCTAAAACCGACGCCTAATATATAAAACGGCGTCGGTTGTCGACTAACAACCGACGCCTTAGGTTTTATTTAGGCATCAGTTGTGCTAAGAAACCGACGCCTATTGTTATGTTTAGGCATCGGTCAACAATCGATGCCTATACTTTGAGAATGGGCATCGGCTACATAGGCGTCGGTGTCACGACCGACGCGTAGTCCTAATTTCAACTAACGCCCATTAGGGTTTTTTGTAGTAGTGTGAGATGATTATCTGACAAATCGAGGACTAAAAGAGATTGAAATGAAGAAGTAGCAATAACTTTGAAGATTGGAATAGTGTCGGGAAATAGTTCACACTGAGGCAAAATCAGTTGCTTCAACTAAGGGAGCTTTACTATGTGCTGAAGACAATTGGTTGCCTTTTTAAAGTTAACACTGGCCAAATCAAGTTCTGATAACAAAGAGAGGTGAGAAAGCCACTCAGGGTTCTCACTTCTGAGACCTTTGTTACCACCAAGGCCCACAGGCTGCAAAGTAGTGAGGTTTCCGAGCTGACAAGGAATGTTGCCACTAAAACACGTGGAGTGAAGTTGCAAGTGTCTCAATTTCTTGAAATGACCAATGAATTTTGGAATTTTTCCCATAAAACGAATATAATTGAGGTTCACATACTGCAAATCATGCAACTCAAGTAATGCAGGACTTATGTATTCACCTACCAAAAAGCCAATATCACCATACGACCTGTTTTGTTGCTACATGCTATACCTGTCAAATTGCAACATTCCCATTTATCTTCTTCACTTCCCCACGATGAGAGAACACCATGATCATCTACAAGGACTTCCTTGAACTTGAGAAGA
>CAVNYN010277654.1:0-16592 GCA_963692815.1 Nyctanthes arbor-tristis
ATTTACAGACTCACGAACCATATCAGGTTTCTTAACTACTACAATGTCTTTCATCTCATGAGGAGAACTGGTGATTCTGTGCCTGATATGAAACCTCAGCATCTACAGAAGAAATAAGTAGAGCAGGTGACTAGTTGAAGAAGAACTCGTGATGGAATCACTGTCATTGGCCTCAAATTGATAGGGAGTTAGATAATCCTCTCTTCTGGATTGTGCAATCACACATGAAATTTAAAGAGAGAGAAATTTCCTACTTAGATGAGATGGCAAGATCTTGTTGAAGGGACAACACTGGGGGAAGTAAATGGGATAGCAGATCTAGACTCATTTCTGTAGACGTGTGAAGCGTTTACCTAAAACTCCTTACTGTTGAAAAGAAAACGGAGGGAATGAAAACTTGGAAAATAATTTTCTATCTTCGAGTTCTTGTTGCTACTGTGTACATTAGAGGTTAATATACAAAAGTCAAGAATACATAGAAGGTAATATTCTAAGGTATTCTAGAGTAATGCTATATACTAATGAAAGAACATATATACATTCCATAAGTAAATTGTGATCAATGGGATTTGTGAATATCTGCATGTGCCTTTACATGTGCCTCACATTACTTCCCCTCAAGTTGGAGCATGAAGTGTCCAACTGCCCGACTTGCAAGAATGATATGGAATCGATCTCGTCCTAAATTGCCTTGATGAAGATGTCAGCTAACTGAACTTCAGAAGAAACCTTGTACGGGACTCTAGTTTGAATTTGTTGTCGAACAAAATGACAATCTATCTCAATGTGTTTTGTTCTCTCTTGGAAAACAGGATTAGCTGAGATGTGAATCGCAGCCTGGTTATCACAAAATAGAGGAACTGGCTTTGTAGACATAACCTGAAGTTCTGAAAGCAACCCTTGAAGCCAAACAACCTCACATGTAGCAGTAGCCATAGTTTGATATTCAGGTTCCTCTGAGGATCTCGTAACAACTGATTGCTTCTTGGAGCGCCATGAAATAGCAGACGAACCAAGGAATATGATGTATCCTGTGGTAGATTGTTGTGTGGTGGAACATCCTGCCCAATTAGCATCACAATAGGCTTGAAGTGACAACTCATTTTGTTTAGGAAAGAAAAATCCTTGACCTGGAGACCTTCAAATATCGTAAAACATGAAAAGCGGCATCCAGATGATTCTATTTGGGTTCATACATGTATTGACTCAGGACATGTAAAACATAACATGTGTCTGGTCGAGTAACAGTTAGATAGAGAAGTCCTCCCACTAATCTCGTATATAAGCCAAGATCGGTACAAGGACGCCCATTGTCAGATAATTGTGCTTATTGGTCCACAGAGGTAGAGGCTGGTCAACATTCCATGAGACCACATTCAGCTAATATATCCAACATTTATTTAAGTTGATTTAGTACAATGCCAGAGGCTGAACGAGCCGCTTCAATTCCTAGAAAA
Source organism: Nyctanthes arbor-tristis (assembly GCA_963692815.1). Lineage (NCBI taxonomy): Eukaryota > Viridiplantae > Streptophyta > Magnoliopsida > Lamiales > Oleaceae > Nyctanthes > Nyctanthes arbor-tristis. Next base: position 1,458 of record CAVNYN010277654.1, read on the forward strand.
TACTTTAGCCTTCCAAGATCTTTTATTTTGAATTTTTCATCTAGATAACATTTCAGCTTCTTTATCTGCATCATATATGTCTCAGTAACTATCAAGTCATCTACATAAATAAGAACTACTACATAAGAATCACCTTGATGAAAGATAAATAAGGAGTGATCTACATGTGATTGTTTAAAACCAATGCTAGCAAGAGCTGTAGTGAATTTGTGGTACTAGTTCTTAGATTCTTGTTTTAAATCGTAGAGTGATTTCTAAATTTTGTAAACACGTTGCTCCCCCTTTCGTGCAAATCCATGCGGTATTCTCATATAGACTTCTTCTTCTAAATCTCCATACAAAAAGGCATTATTGACATCTAGCTGATGGAGTTCCCAATATTGAGTCGAGCCGATTGCAAACAAACACCGAACAGTAACAAGTTTAGCCACAGAAGCGAAAGCCTCATTGAAATCTACCCCTTCAACTTGAGTGTAGCCTTTTGCCACCAGTCTAGCTTTGTACCGCTTAATGGTCCCATCTAGATTGTATTTTATCTTGTAGACCCATTTTAAGTCAATTACCCTTTTTCCTTCTCGCAAAGCTGTGAGAATCCAAGTTTTGTTGGCCTCCAAGGCTTGTATTTCTTTCTGCATTGCTTCTCTCCAATGTGCCTATTTAATAGCCTGATGAAAAGATGTGGGCTCATCCACTTTGGAGATAGCAGCTAAAAAAGCATTATGAGCACTCGAAAATGTAGAATAGGACAAAAATTGAGAAATAGGAAATACCGTCGAATTAGTAGATGAAGTGGGTGGCATCGTGAGAGAGGGAGGTAAGGCAACTTCATAGTCTGCCAAGTTCCTTGGATTGCGTCTGGTTCATTTTTTAGGCATATCAGTATTATTCTGTTCTCCAACTAGACCTTCTGGTAAATCTAGGTCAGATGCATTTACTGGTTCTGAATCTATAATTATGTTACCTTCTGATTTATCAAATTCTTGCTCTTCTGTTTCAACATTTTTGGCGGAGTCTTTTGTGGGTAAATCTGGATCTTTCAGATAATTTTCTTGTTGCCGTTGAATTAGATTGTCCCAATATTCTGGTTCGATTCTTCCTACACTGTCTTTCATATTTTTCATTGCATATGGGAAAATATCTTCTCGGAAATATACATCTCTGGACATATAAAGGCTTCGAGTCCAGAGATCAAAAATCTTGTACCTTTTTTTTGACCAAATGGATAACCAAAGAATACATCTAGTCTAGATCTCTGACCAAACTTAGCACAGACAACCAAAAATACATAAATGATTATATTCCGGCATTCTACCATACACAACCTCATACGGTGTTTGGTTGTTCAAAGATGACAAAGGCATCCCATTTATTAAATATGCAACAGTAAGTACACATTCTCCCCAAAATTTGATTGGCAGACTACCTTGGAATCTTAATGCCCTAGCTGTTGGCTTTGTTGCCAAAAATAATCCAATGTTGAAAAGGAAAAAGAAAGGGAAAGAAGAAGAATCCTAAGAGGAAAAGGAATCCAAATCATAGAAGGATTGTCTTGTTTTCCAAGGAAATGAAACCTATAAATAGAGATGTTTTCTTCTTCTTTTATACACAAGTGGTACAAACGAGTTGATGGAAAAATTCGTGAGTCTATCACCTTGAGAGTTTTCTTGTAACTCTTTGTGGTTTGGTCGAAGGGTAGAAAATTAGGTGTGGTAAAACTCGGGGTGATTTTCTCAGTGTCAATTGGGTCGAATCAGAGAGTCTTGTGAAGAAAAATAGTAGCCTAGCGTCTTGAGATTTCTTGTGTTGTTTGCTGGTTGGGCAAATGATAGAAATTGGTAGATGCAATAAAGCTTGTTATATTTTTCTTGTAATACTTGGGGGATGAGTTTTGGCGAGTGAAAATTCTGTATGGTTGTAACGACTTTAATCATATAGTGAAAAGCTTTGACAGTCCATTAAATTCATCTTCGTCTTTTATTTTTCTTGGCTCAATTAAATTCTTTGAACAACAGTCCTGCGGGCGTAATCGGATAATTTACATTAATTCCCAACGCTAGCAACCTCTAACAAGTGTTTGTATTTCCTTTCAACACCTCTATTTTTTTGAGGTGTATAAGGACACGTGGTTTGAAATTCAATGCCATGAGTTTTGTAAAATTCAAGAAATTCTTTATGGGTAAATTCAAGTCCATTATCAAAATGTATCACGTTGACTTGTGTTTTGAATTGAGTCTTAACCAGTTGAATAAATTGTAGAAGATGTGTCTTTGTTTAGATTTATACTTCATCAAGTATACCCAGGTGTCACGACTGCAATCATCCACTATACTTAGGAAATAATACGCACATGAAAAAGACTTAGTTTTATAGGGACCCTTAGTTTTATAGGGACCCTAAATGTCACAATGTATAAGATAAAAAACAGCTTCTGAATTATTCATACTAATAGAAAACAGTAATCTAGTGTTCTTTGCCCTACAACAAGCATCACAAAATGAATTTTTATTGCAATTAGAAGGCATTTCAAGAATTAAACTCAAACAACTGGTAGGGAGATACATGACCCAATCTTTGGTACCAAAGCCTAGCATTCCCTTTATTGTAGTTGCAAGTGCCTTTCCCTCTCTCATCGACTCCAAATAGTATAGTCCATCTTGTGCCTTACCCACTTCAATTAGCTTCTTCAAGGGTAAGTCCTGAATTACACAAAATTCAGGCCCCAAATGTGAGAGTGCAATTCAAATCCTTTGTTAGCTTACTCACAGATAATAAATTGAAATGAAAATTAGGGATGCCCAAAACTCGATCGAGTATCATATTTTTGTTTAAAACCACATGTCATGTTGCTCTTATTGGCACCATATGTCCATTTGGGCTCTGAATGGCTGAATTATATTTGGGCTCGATGTTGATTAAATGACTTAATTGATTTGAATGACTTAATTGATTTGTAACATGGTCGGTGGCACCGGTGTCAGTAACCCAATCAATATGCCTAAATGTGTGAGGACCTTGATAATATAGGGACTTATCTTGCAATTTCTTACCACATAAGTTCAAAACACCGGCAGATGGCGTTTCACGTTGTTTACCTTCTCGATCTTCCCCTTGTTGATTCTGTTATGCCTTCTCAAGTTGTTGAAGTAGATTGGTGAGTTGGGCAATAGTAGGGAATTGTGGATTTGACACCGATCCCCCTTGATTTGTACCAGTCACGATGACTGCAATAGATGTTTCTGCCTTTGAGAATCCACTGGGCTTGAAACGACTTTATCTTTTTCCAACCGTGGCTGACCTTCGTTGACCCCAGTCGGGTAGATATCCCACAAGTTCATAGCATTCCTTCCTTAAATGACCTCTTTTATTGCAATGTGTACACCACAGTTTGCTTCGATCCACTTTCTGACCTCGCTTCGTTTTCACCATCGCTACGGTACTGTTCAGGTTGTGGACAGTAGCCAAAGCAGACATCTCAAAGGCGGAATTTCTCCCGTCAGCCACTGACTTTTGTTTCTCTTCTTGTGCAATGATGGCATGTGTTCGTCCAAGGTTCAGTAAAGGATCAACACACAATATTTGTGACCTCACTGTCTCAAAAGTTTCACATTTATTTCACATGTAATAAAATTTCATGGACGGATTCTTGAATACCCGCTATGATAGAATATTCATGTGAGACGTTCTCAAATTTTTCACGTGTGATACGTGTTCCTTCTATTTCCCCAAGTAAAGCTCTTCGCATCGCAATGCCTATTGTGTCGGCTTGACCTTTTCCAAGTAGAGACAGAGTAAAGCGTCCATAATAAAGATGTTTACTGTCTTTTCTTGATTCAACACACTTCCACCGTAGTGTCCGAGTAGATACTGTTACTTTCTCTCGAACCATAGTAATATTATTTTATTTGATTGAGTCATTTATTTCTCTTGTTTCTCTTGAAATTTCTTCAATGTTTATTTCTACACACGTCTTTTTTTCGAGGGTCTGCAGCCATTATGTGGCATAGGGGTTACATCCCGTACAAAAGTTAATAGTATACTACTTCTACGAATAGCTCGTAATGCTCCGTCTCTTCAGGACCTTTTATCATGACTTCTGCTCGTTGCATACCTTGATCCACTATTGTACGAATAGTATTTACTGCTGTAGTTTGAGCGGCAAAGGGTGTCCCTCTTCTCCACTACTACAAAATACCACAATAGGTGTCGGTTGTATTGATAACTAGGCGTCGGTTTTGAAGGCGACGCCTATGAGAGCGACGTACATTGTAAAGATATATACATTGGTTGTTGGGCGGTACCTAAAAGTCACAATAGACGTCGGTTGTTTCAAAAAAACCGACGCCTAAAGTTAATTTTAAAACTAAATAAATAAATAAAATAAACAATAGGCCTTAAAATTGACAAAATTGTGAAAGGAATATGTGGGTATTACTGGGATCAATCTCTCTCGCACATGAGTTTTTTTTTTAATTTTTAAATTGACTTTAGGCGTCGGTTATAGTTATACAACCGACGCCTAAAGTATACAATAGGCATCGGTTGTACACTACAACTGATGTCTAAAGTCAATTTAAAAATTAAAAAAAAAACACATGTGCGAGAGAGATTGATCCCAGTAATACCCACATATTCCTTTCACAATTTTGTCAATTTCAAGGCCACAAGACGCAAAGAACACTTAAAAGCAACTAAAAACCCAAAACATTTCAAAAATTCATCTTCTTAACATGCAAACAAAAAAACCCAAAAAATCTCACACGTAAACACATAGATTCCCAGAAAAGAAACCAAAAAAAATAAAAAGAAAAACACAAAACATAATTCTAAACAAGTATCTAATTTGAAAGCAAATGTCTATATATTATTATACACGCATTTTCTACTGTGGGTATTTACATAAAGTTATATACGTATATAATATAATAGAAAAATGATTTAGAGAGTGAAAAAGAGAAGTGGGTTTCAAAGGCAAAGTGTGTATAATTTAACTTACCCAGAGAAAAGGCTAAAAAGCTATCCCAACTATAAACTAAAGAAGATGAAAGAAAAAGATAGAATAATATACGCATGTGCGGCTATAAATAATAGCCGTATTACATTAGGTGTCAGTTCCTCAAAAAACTAATACCCATTGTCATGCAAATATCAAGAATTTCAAAATTTTTGGAATACAAGACAATGGGCGTCAGTTCCACGAGGAACCGACGCCCATTGTCATTTTCAAAATATTTGAAATTTCAAAAATTTCAAAAATTTTGAAATTGAAGACAATGAGCGTCGAGGAACCGACGACCATTGTCATTTTCAAAATTTTTGATATTTCAAAAATTTCAAAAATTTTGAAATTGAAGACAATGGGCGTCGGTTTCACGAGGAACCGATGCCCATTGTCTTACACATTCAAAATTTAAATTTTTTAATATGACATTGGGTATCTGTTCCTTTAGGAACCGACGCCCATTGTCATACTACAGGCATCGGTTGCTCGAGGAACTGACACCTATTTTTTAGCGGCTGCCATACATGTCGGTTTCTACTAGAAATCGACGTGTATTGTGTTGTCGAAATTTTCAAAAATGCCACTGCCTTTTCTTTGCGCGTAAGTTTTTGAGCAAACCGACGTGTATTCCCCATTTTTATTGTCTTTTCTGTTGTAGTGCTCGTACCTTTGAATCCACAGGAGCTGGCCGAGGACCAAGAAACCACCCGACCTCGTACTTCTATAATCGCGACAAGGGTATTATTGTAACTTGCTTGAACATGAATAACTCCCTTTGCTATTCTACACGCACTCTTACGTGAACCAATACGTCCATTTCTATGTGAACCGATTCTCGGTATAGTTTTTGCTATATTTTATCATCTCATAAATATGAGTCAAAGATATGGATATATCCATTTCATATCAAAACATATTCCTTATTTGTAATTTGTACATCGAGCCCTTTAGCAAGTCTAATTGTCCTTGTCTTTGTTTATGTCTCGGGTTGGAACAAATTACTATAATGCACCCCTGTATACGGATTAGTCGACATTTTTCATAAATTTTACGAACAGAAGCTCTTATTTTCATATTTGTCATTCCTTATCTTAATTCTGAATCTACTTCTTGGAAGAAAATAAGTTTTGTGAAATTTTTCATCTCGAATCGTATTGAATAAAGACCACCTGATCCTTCCAATCCTTATTGCGGAGTCGATAAATTATGCGCCCTCTAGTTGAATCATAACGACTTACTTCAATTTTGACTCTATCCCCTGGTAGTATCCATATAAAACTACGTTGGATCTTTCCTGAAACATAACCCAGAATCAGATCTTCATTATCTAATCGAACACGGAACATACCGTTGGGAAGCGATTCAGTAATTAAACCTTCATGAATCCATTTTTGTTCTTTCATTCCAGGTAAAGCCTCCTTGAAGTATCAACTAATGGGGGAGGAATGATATTAAACAACTTGTTCCTTTTCTTTTTTTTTTTTTAACAAATAGGAAGAGGTTTTGGATCCAATTTGGATATTAAAAAGATTACCATATATAACACAAAATTTCTCCGCTGATTCCTTCGAGTCGAGCCTCTCGGTCTGTCATTATACCTCGAGAATTAGAAAGAATTACAATCTCCATCCTGCCTAAAATTCTAGGAATTCGTTGAGAGTTAGAATAGATTCGCAGCCCGGGTCGACTGATCCGTTTTAAATTTAAAAAATTTCTATAGGGTCTTTTCCTATTCCTTCTATGCCGCAGGTTTAAAACCAAAAAATATTTTTTTTCTCGATGTTTTCTAACGTTTTCAGTAAAACCTTCTCGGGAAAGTATTTTCACAATATTTTCGGTAATATTAGTAGATGCGATGCGAACCACTCTTTTTCTATCCATATCCGTATTTCGTATAGAGGTTATTATCTCAGCAATAGTGTCCCTACCCATGGTGAACTAAAATTATGGGTGCCCCAAAATTTGATATAATCAACATGTTTTTCCTTTTTTTTTTTTTACTTATTGTTTTAGGAATATGAATTATTAAAGGTATATGCGTGAGACACAATCTATTAATTAATCTAGTTCTTAATCTATGTCTTTTAAACACCCCACTATAAACATATCATGATCTCCTTTTATAATACCTCAGGAGCTAATGAAACTCTTTTAGTAAAATTGAATTGTCTCAATTCCCGGGGGATCGCACCAAAAATTTGAGTTCCTTTTGGATTTCCTTCTTGATCAATCACAACTGCAACATTGTCATCATATCGTATTATCATACCGCTGTCACATTTAAATTCTATACAAGTACGAACAATTAGAGCTCTGACTACTTCTGATTTTTCTAGGGACATATTTGGTACTGCTTCTTTGATCATAGCAACAATAAAGCCACCAATATGAGCATATCGACGATTACTAGCTCCTATGATTCGAATACACATCAATTCTCGAGCCCCACTGTTATCTGCTACATTTAAATGGGTTTGAGGTTGAATCATATCAATTTTTGAGTCTATTCTTCCAATGCAAAGGATGAAGAAAAAAAGGAATATTGTTTGTCCAAAAAAAGAAACTTTCGCCCCAAGACTCATTTCTGTCGGTTCTTTATTTTTATCCCGAAATAATGAATTGGGTTCATATAGGCATTTTGGATGCTGCTATTGAAATAGCCCTTCTAGCTATACTTTCGCTTACTCGACCTATTTTATATAGTATTTGACCTGGTTTAACAGCAGCTACCCATTACTCGGGGGATCCTTTCCCCGAACCCATACGTGTTTCAACAGGTCTTACTGTAACTTGTTTGTCTGGAAATATACGAACTCGGATTTTTCCACCATGACGTGCATTTCGTGTCATTGCTCGCCGACCTACTTCAATTTGTCTAGATGTGATCCAAGTAGGTTCAAGTGCCTGAAGAGCATATTTACCTAAACAAATATGATTACCTCGATAAGATATTCCCGTCATTCTTCCTCTATGTTGTTTACGGAATCCAGTTCTTTTGGGGTTATAGTTGATGGTTGTTTCACAATTCCATCTCTACTACAGAACCAGACGTGAGAGTTTCTTCTCATCTAGCTCCTCATGAATAGAAGGATTAAAAACATTTAATTAAAATTATTAACATTTTTCTGAAAAATGGTTTTTTTAGAACGTTCTAATAAATCTTTATTTTGTTTTGTCCTTTATCCAAGTTTAGCAACTAAAAAAAGAAAGTTTTCGCGGGCGAATATTGACTCTTTCTATCTCTATTTCATTTGTAGGGCTCGTTCGTGACTTCTCCCAATAAATGAATCAATCTCCGGTTTATATCGCCATCCCGACCAGTGAATCATTAAGATTCATTTTTTCAATAAAATCTTAAGAGAAATTTTAAGGCTTATAGAATGAGAGAACTTTTAAGGCTTCGAACTTGTATCGAAACATCCCACATATTCATAGCTTAAATGTACCCTTAGGCAAGTTAAGTTACTGTACAAAGAAATTATAATATGAGGAAAAACTAACTATTAAAATTCAATATAAGGTAAATTTTCTTTCTGTGTTGAAAGCGTTTTTATCAAAACCTAGCCTAAGTTTTATGGTAAGTATAATTCTAGTAACCCTAGAAAATTACTTATATTTCCTCCTGGACAACTTTGGCCAAAATTAAAGTCACTGTGCAAGTAATCATCATAATAATTGAAGATATCTCGGGCACATAAACAAAGTATTACGGTAAGGTGAATCAAAGTTCAATTATGCATTTAACATTATTAACTAATAGACAATGTGTTCTAAGCAAAATCGCACAAAAATGCAATAACAATCAGCGAAAACAAGAGCCAAGAGAGTATCTTTTGATCTGAAAATACAGCAAAACAAAGTTGATGATAAAGAGAATTAAACAACAAAACAAGGTTTATGTTTACATGATTTTCATTACTGGACTAGCCAAGCTGATAAATTGGTAAAGTGATGCTGATTTACTATTTCATCCAGGAAAGCATACTTGACTTGATACAATGCCAGCACGCAAGTAAACAAATCCATGTCTTCAATTGTTGTTCCATATGCCAACAACATGAGGAAGATTGAAGAAACAAAAATAATTTAAGACAATTATCCTTTCAACTTCAAAAATATATGGTGTACACATAAATTTCACACTACAGTACTATGCATTAGTTGGAAAAAAGATTAGTCAAATCAAAATGAAGTTTCAGATTTGGTGATGATGGATGGAAAATAAATCAGAGCTTGATGGAAGTGAAATCAAACAATTATCATATGTATATATTAAAGGTTTCAGTAACAATTGAGTTGATATTTTTTTTCGTTGTATATCAAGATCTACATCATTGCTAACTTAAATCTTTAACTATAAAAACAAGCAGACTAGAACAAGAATACTAGTACATAGTTAAGTCATATAAATTAAATGTAAATGGATGAAGTTCCGGATTAGCTCACCTAGAGAAAACAGTTTCCTTAAATTGCCCCATCACCAAGAGAGAAGCGGTGTTCCATGTGGGTGAGGGATCTAAAGCATATCACCTCTGAGATGGTTCCCTATTTGAATCGTCATCCTATCAATCTGTGAATGGGATCCGTAATGGATAAGTCCAAAACAAATGCTACGTAAATATGAAAACCCGAAATATTTTCGTATTACCTCTCTTTTTAGGTGAGCATTCTCCATAAGCAAATGCTTCATATCTGTTGACATCTCACCTAGAGCAACTGGACTTCTACATTTGGGACAACTTGCACTGCTCAGAGTTTCTTTAAGAAGATTGTTTTCGACATGAAGCTTTTCATTCTCAACCCTGAGCTCTGTATTCTCATTGCGCTTTCTTCGAGACTGCAATTATGAATGAAATTAACCACATATATTAAATGGAATTGATTGTTTTAGGGAGTCATCAGCAAAAATAAAAGAATATCCATGAATAGAGAAGAATAATGCTTACCCTAATTTGAGTGTGCTTGTTCTGGAACCAATACTTGACTTGCAAAGGATCCAAACCCAATTCTTGAGCAAGCTCTTTTCTTTCCTTTTCACCAGCATGAGGGGATTCCCGAAAAAGCCTACATAAACGTTCATTGAAGAAATAAGATACCATTTTTTTTTTTTTGGGCATGAATTCCAAAAGCTGTAATAAAAGTTGACAAATAAATTGCAATATTGACACAATGTAGCTAGTAATATTACGCTTCCATTTTTTGAATCTCTTCTGGTCTATGCCGATGGAAACATTTCTTGTTCTGGCTTCCTTCATTTGGATCTTGATCATTTTCGATTGGGGCTTCCATGTTATCATTGAATAATGATCTGCTCTCAGCTATGATTGAGTCCAATAACTCATTTTTAGCAAAGGTTGCATTGCTGGTATAAAAAATCTGTTGGTGCATGTTTGCCTGAAAACTAATAAGAGAATTTTAATGAGAAGAAAGTGATAATGAGAAGTGAAAGAGTATTACAAAACAATTTTTGCTGTAATTCATATTGTTTATTTAATAATTATATGGCTATTTATAGAGCAATAAAACTCGAGAATCAAGTAAATTAATCAATAACTACTCACTAACTCAAAGTAAAGAATACATGAATGCAAAGAAAACACAAGGAAATAGAAGAAAGAATAATGCTACTCTGGGCCCTTGTTTATTTATCAGGTGAATTGGTGACAGTGTATATGCCTTTTTTCTCCACCCTTGCTGGGGTGTGTATATCTTTTTGCCTCACCTTTGATTTGAAATTTTTATAAACCAAGTCACTCGATACGTAAGTTGATAAGGGAAAGGAACATGAATCTAGAACAAAATACAACAGTCCATGGAAAAGAAATGATCCAAAAAGAAGGCACCACATGCACATAACAAAAACATCTTATGGAGACATCTCCTTTTTGTGTCCATAGGCATCATCAAAAACATCTTCTGATTTACAGGTTTCATATCAATTAGAAATTTTATAGTTAACTAATCAAATACTATAAAAGACCCTTTGAGGAGATAATAACATTTATTACTGAGAGTGCGGAAAGAATGATATGATTTGCTGATTAATGATTAAAAACAATTTCGTAATATCTTTTCAAGTGAAGAATAAAGAAAGACGAAGAAAGGGTGAAATGAGATGAACTTAGTCATTAATTTGCCTGACTTAGCATTTCTAGCAAGCAAATTCATGTTCTTAGATCTCTTGGCTTCATGTTCCAAAAGATTTGTTTCCTTCTCATCCTCGGCTGGACGGAAAATAAATAATAATAAATAAAACATGTACTCAAAGAGTTCAAAAACTTATACGTTTATACAAGTGTAGGACTAAAGAAGTTCTTCGAGATGAGTTTCGGAACCTAACGGCTAACACTTCAATTAATCAGTTAAAAGAAAGAACATCACTGTACCGCTTAGAACAGAAAAGGAAATTTGATGGTTTCATATATAAACACAACCATCTGATGACAACGATATTTCTTGAAGCAGATATCAAGCAGACATACGGTACTTATTCAGGATTGAGAATGTAGCTGCATTCTCTTTGTGAAAGCCCTAAATAAGCAGGCATGTGTGTGGACGCCCTTCCCTCTAGGTTTATCTTTAGGGTTTTGACATAGACGACATTAGATTTTGTTAGTAGAATTGAGATTTTTTTTTTCGACATGAAACTAGGTCTCATCCAATGTTTCTTGACATGGAAAAAACAAGAGATTGGAAAGAAAAGTTGTAAGCAACAATAATCAAATTTAGAAAAAGTATATATACAAAATAAGGAGCCTTTCAGCACAAAGTTTCATACCTGAAGTATATCAAATCTCAACTAAAATCATACCCACAAAATGATAGAAATTGAGATTCGTTAGCAAAACAAGAAACTTTTGTTATATGGTTATGGAGTACAATGATGTTTGAATTTTGCGAAAGGAGAAAATAGAGAAACCAATTTTTTTTTTGCTTCTAGTTGGGTGAACGCTGAATGTGCAGCTCTAGCTTTTATGTGAGAAAGAGAATAGAAGATTTAACCGTAAAAAGGTGGTTTTCATATTTTATTGGGTGAGAAAAGTAATTCAAGGAGATAGTGCGTTGTAACGGTGCAATAGAACATTAAAAATAAATGGAGAGAAGTGATTAAATATCAAATAGGCTGTGTCATTATGACAAATCATCATCTCTATCCATCACTATATAAAAATTAACTACATTCAAAATTTGTAACTATCCTTTTATTTTCCCCAGTAAGAAGACAAACATTAGTCAGTTTTTTTCTAAAATCACACTCAACAAATTTATGGTGAGGACTAGACCACATTGGATAGGCCATGACTTTCTAAATTTCCGTGCAAGCTCTCTATGACAGTTTGCGACAAACCTTCTAAGGACAAAAGTACACTAGCTTGTTATAAACTTATGTAAAGATTATAATATATCATAAAGTTAACAATGTCGTGTATATTAATTATTTATTAATATGTAATCAAACTCAAAATCATAAGTATAAATACAAGAATAATGTTATGTAGCACCAGTGATACTTGGCACCAGTCTACGTGGCAACTAATGTGACATTAAATGATAAGTGAAATAAATGAATGAATAAAGGACCCACTTGATTTAACTTATCATTCAATGCCACCTTGATATGGTGTCAAGCACCAGTACTGTTAAATAGCATTACTCTAAATACAATGGTATGCAAAAATATAGTACTCCTTCTGATTCTCCTTTTACTTAATTATATTTATTTATTTATATTATTATAATATTTTTGTTGTTATTACTAGCCGTAAGAAGTGTTTAATTTCTCCTCTAAATTTTCCTAAAAGAACAATTAACTATCCATCTGCCTTTACAATTTTCTTCTTCATCTGCCTTTTCATTTAGATCTTAAATTCGGAATTCGAAGCAAAATGGTTATACTTAGTTATTCTAAACGTTGGACTCATAGTGTGGTTCAATGTTGATGTAAAACATACATTAATATCTCAGAGATAATGTTAATAAATTCAAGAAGTAGTTCTTAATGGATAGTTTTCATAATTGATTAGACATGCATGCACATTTATTTTCAATAAATTCAAAAATTATGTAAATGTATTTCTCAAATCGCCTAGATTGCATTACAAAAACCATCCATAAATTAGAGCATTATTATGTTAGACAGAAAAAGAATCCCATTAAAATTAAAGGTGTGTAATTAAATTTGTGGTGAAAATTGTAGTCTGAAATTGTCTTTAACAATTCCTCGTTTTTACTATAGATGGTAGATGTCCATAAAAGTGTATAATAAAAAGAACGATTAGCTGATTAATAATAAAGAAACGATATGGTCATATATTTCAAAGTGATGAATAAAGAAAGACTACAAAAAGGTAAATTAGAAAATAAAAATGGCTTAGACATTAATTTACAAGACTTTATAAGAAAATTTTTGTTCAGATCTTTTTCCTTCATACTCCAAAAGATTTGTTTCCTTCTCATACTAGGCAAGTAACTAAATAAAACGACACTAAAACAGATCCAGGATTTTACAAATAATAGTAGGGCTATCTATAGCATTTCTTTGAGTACCTGACGCTCTAATTAATCAATTAAGAGAGAAAATCAGATGGTTCACTCTTGACACAACATACAACTCAGGAACAAAGAAGGAAATTTGACGGTTTCTTAGAGATTTGATGTAAACAATGTTCTTCGGAGCAGATATATTTCCTCTTTCCTTTTTTTTTTTTTTCTTTTTGTTGGGGAGAAATTCCAGGCGTGAGTTACAATTTTATTAGAACGAAGAGAACTGTACACAATAAAAGGAAGGGACGTAGTGAGCCTTACCTCCCACAAGATATTACAAGAACCAAAATGCATAACTTTGATCCTATTAGAAGAGATCGGAAGAGCATGTGTGCAAGGGCGTACTACACCCTACAACAACTCAAAAAATATTACAATTAAGCCTTAGAATTACCGAACTCTAATATATGGCAAACTAACACTACTACATAATTTGACTAAAAAAAAGGGAATACGCGTCAGTTCATGAAAAAACGATGCGTAAATATAATGCGGTGACAATTTTAAATTATTGGCATTAGTATACACATCGGTTCTTAAGAAGAACCGACATGTATTTCATCATTATATCTTAACATTTATATTATATTAATTAATATAAAACAGCCGGTTTCGTCTACTCCCGTGGGGCCCTTATCTCGCACTTTTTTCTTAATTTTACTTTGGCTATCTATCTCTTTTTACGCAACCATCACTCTCCGCAAATTCTTCTCAAATACACAACCCACTTTTCTTTGACCTTTGTCCTTTGACCTCTCTCCCTCTCTCTCTGTAATTTCTAGATGATCCCTATTTCAATATGCAACCGTCTCGCTCCGGTCTTTTTCTCTGGCGTTATGGTTTCACATTTGTTTTTCTTTACCACTTTCTACACGTTTCTTCTCCTTTTTTCTTTTCATTTTTCTTTTCCTTATGAGATTGGGGTTTTTGTTTAGAGATATGATCATTGGAGAACTGACCGGTTGTTGTGAAGTTTTCAGATGGCTACGCATAGAGAGTTGATAGAAGTTGAAAAAATTGAAGGAATTATAAGTGCTTTCAGTTTCTTTTGTGCCTTTCTATTTGCGTTGACAAATTTATGGATTATAATTTCTGATTTGTTTTAATATTTTATTTAGAGAGTGTTATAATTTGAAGAAAAACAAACAAGTCTTGTGTATATATTTCCACAATAATCAAACGCTTCTTAGTTTGCAGTAATGCACAGGAGGAATGGCATCTCGAAGAATGCATCAGCAGAATTTGAGGGCCTTGCTATTAATATTCCTCCATCTGCGGGTGGCGGCATCATCAGTCGGGAAAGCTAGTTGCCCAAAGAAATGTGGTAACACAACTATTCCTTACTCATTTGGCGTAGGGAAGGAATGTTATCTTTCTGAACCTTTTGAAGTTACCTGCGATAGTCGACCAATTCTGCCTACATACGATACTTTGAAACTAAGTTGCTTCGTATCTCATATGGGTGAAGTGTGTATCAATGCTTTTGCTGTTATTCATACCAAGTTTGACAACACCTCTGGAGAAAATTTATTAGGTGATTTCATATAACATTTGTTATGGATTATATGTTCATATTCATCCCAAGTTCGACA
>CAVNYN010277662.1:0-20381 GCA_963692815.1 Nyctanthes arbor-tristis
TAGAATAATTTTTTCTACTCATTTTGATTGGCACAATTAGAATTCTACTCGAAAGTGATCAAAATACCCCAACACTGAGCTATCATCAGCATCACTGATAACCCCACTACCGCAGCATAACCATCAATTTTTAAAGCTCCATCAGATTTCAATTTGACCCATCCAACCTCTGGTTTCCTCCAATACACCAACTGATAACTGTGAGCCTAATTTGTAATTTTTTTTTTTTGGGCAATCGACACCCAATTTGTAATTTATTAAGCATAATTTTATTTATGGACTAATTAATATAGTATCACTTTCGTCAAAGGCAATGGCATAGGACGTCGCTGGTACGTAGTACGTACCGTCCACTAAGCGATGATATTTTACAATTAAGGCCAAATTGCTTGTTATTGGATGATTTAGTGAATGCAGTCTCAGTTATTTAGTGGATGATTTGACTCCTCAAGTCGTGCAACAGGTCTTCCATTAAGGCCAAATTTCTACTTGTATTTGGATCGGTGTTAATTTGGGTGGCACCGGACTCCTGCCGCGGGCCGGGGGTCACCACTAAAGAGGAACTGCTTTAGATTTTTTTGGGATGAATCTTATAGGAAGGTTATGGTCCGAGTTTGGGAATCAAGTGTTTCTTGTTTCTATTAACTTAAGCAGTAACCAGTTTTATGGTTATCTGCCTCAAGAGTTGATTAAATTGCAATGTTCACAAATCATTGATTTTTAGCTTCAGTAGTTCCATTGGAGAAATCCCTTCATAATTGGTTTCTTCTTTAACCTTCAAGTTTTAAATCTTAAAAATAATAGTTTTATTGGTTTCATCCCACCTCTCTAATATATCTAGTCTTGAGATTCTTTTTCTCTCCTACAATCATCTACAAGTAAAAATATTGGCAGAGATTGGAAATCTTTATGATTTGAAACAACTAAAGTTTTCATATAACAGGCCCACTATATCAATACCGGTGCCTATATATTTTCAATATATTGATTATTGACATTGGAATTTTTAACCTCACAAGGAATAGCTTAATTGGTGATCTCCCTAGCAAGGAATAGATTAAAATGATGTTCTTCATTTGAGAGGTGAGTTATTGGGAAAATGTGCAAAAGAATCCACATTGGCTAGACATGGGGTAAAAGATGAGTTTATAAGTAATTTGACTGCTCAATCAAATAAGTTAACCTTTTGAGACAATTACAAATCCAACTTTTGGCTATTCTAAATCTTCTTATTCGATATCGGACTTCAAAAATCAAAATCATCAACTCCTGCAACAGAAAATAAACTTGGTGTTAGATTTTCCGAAGGGCAACCACAAATTTTGACTGTAGCATATAGACGTGTATAAAAATATGAAGTCTTTAGGAGCTAGCGAGAAGGAAAACACTAATAATTAAAACCTAGGGAAAGACAAATAAAAAAATTAATGAAAATTTTAGTGATATATATCTAGCACTAGCTGTTGGACTCCCTAGCACCGTTAAGGTAAATATGGGTCCTCCAAGCCTGAAAACTGGCGTGCAATAATAAGGGACAATTTTATATATATATACATATACATATATATATATATATCTTTTGTTGATCTATTTTATTGGTAGGTCCAACAGTTGGCATCGTAAGGCATAAGCCGTGCTATATCGTTTCCATATGGATTCCAGAAAAATTTCTAGCATCTCACATATAAGAATCAGATTCTAGCGAAAGGAGTTTTAAAATTATTTCAGTAATAAAAATGATAACAGAAGTACTTTCAAGAGGTCATATATGTTTTCATAACAAAAGATGCATTCAAGCGAATTTGTGTGCTCCTCACATATATAAATTGTTGAAGAGATTACTGTAGTAATTGATAGACATATGTATTTAGATAAATATATGTTTTGGACATCATAGAATGGCCGCAAGCTTTTAATGAGAAGAGACATATCTAGTATCACAGTGGTCAGATACAGTCATATCGCGAGTAAAAGGTTTCAGATTTGAACCATATACCCAAAAACACTGGCAATTTTTTGTTTTTGGGGCTGAAATGGAAACTAAGAAATCACCTTCACTGTATGAAATCTTCAACTTACCATCACTGTCAATCATAAAGCTCCCAGATGCATCAGGAATTGGAGCGTCATGATTGGCTATCCACACTGGACGCCAATCATCATAAACTGGTATATGAGGTGGTATGCTGTAAAACATGCCTAAATATCGGACATATGTATTTTCAGGACCGAAGAACTGCATCCTGAACAACTTATTTGCTGAATTCAGTGACTCCCAATCTCTGATCGGCTCTTCCGATCTGTAAGATTGTGTTTCTTCGGGTAACATAGGCGGGCAGGTTTACTACAAAGAAGTAAAACAAGAAACCAAGAAAGAGTGAGAATACTCTTAGTCCTTCCATCAAGAATACTCTTTTGCAATTGTATTTTGAGAGAAAGAGTCCTTATCTAAGCTGTATTTTCTGCAGGTATTGCTCTTTGCTTCTTCTTAATTTGGCCACTTTGGAGCAAATCAGAAATTGAATATGGATAATTTTTTCAAGCCATTTACAAAAAAACGTTTGAAACTTTGTTAAGAAATAATACTTGTTATAAGTTGGTTTAGTGAACATTTAAAAGATTTGTGTTTTTTTGTCATTTCTTCATTTCGAAAGATAATTTTTCTTCTTCTCCGCTTAGGTTTTATCAAGACACATACATGGAAGAATAATTCTATTTGAATAAAAGAAACGACGTAGGGTTAGACAAAGTAGACATGCGGCCTATGTGATTGTCATTGATTTAAAAGCGATGTGTTGTGTAGAAAAACAGGTTCTACCATGTGTCATTTTTGTTTAACTTTTTATATCCAGTTTTATTCAACTACCATAACTCCACATGGAATTATTGCAAATAAATTTGGACTTGGAATTGCTTCCAAAAAAAAAAAAAAAAAGGAACTAACAAGGAACAATAATTACGAGAATATAAAGTTCCCAATAATGAAAATGGAGATTGAATTGAAATTTATGACCATCTGAAAAAAAAAAGTTATGGCTTCCTCTAATAATTTAACAATTTTTGTTCATTCAGTTAAAAAAAAACGATGAATAATTTTTTTAGAAGGGAAAAAACAGTTTGTATATTTTTATATATTGTTTAACCATAAAATGTGAATTATCTTTTTCTTCTTTTTATTTTTTGATGATCAAATATATGAAATTATATTAATATTTTTTATTACTCTCTTCTCAAGCTCACATTTAACTTGTGCAAACAAAATTAAATAATAAATAATTAAAATAAAATAGAAGAAAATAAAAAAGGTTTATCAAGGTTTAAACTGAGATATTAAAACAGTATACTAGTAAATTCTTAAATCATAATTTTATAAATGATTATTTGAACAAGATGTGAAAACAGATTATGTATTTTTTCATTACTTCGCATTTGCTTTTTTTTTTTTTTGCTCATTAGCTCAAAATTTCCATTGAGGATGCTTGAAACCCTATGAAATTTTAAATTGTTAAATTCCTTAAATGCAACAAATTTCACAAAAATCTATTGAAATCTACTAAAATCCAGTTAATAGAATTCCATTAGTATCTGAATGGATACTTTGTTGTGTTAAAATCTATAAAAATCCATGAGAATTCGTAAATCCAATAAAATCTGCCAAATTTCTGTGGCGGGGACACCTTAAGTTACGGCCGTGAAATTCAAGAATTGGGCCCCTAAAATGTAGGAAACATTCAAATTTTATTCCAATAAATTAAAGGTAAATTTTTTAAACAAATATTAAGGTGATGAATATTTTAAGCAACCACTTATGTGCGATTAGCTTGAACTTTAACTTTAATTACCAAGTAGTAACTACTCTATTTTAGAAATGTCATATATATGATCTTAGATCGGGAATACTATTTTATGAGTCAGACAATATTTTAAGTATCTTCCCAAGTATAAGAATTTAGTAACCCAAAAGCCAATTATGACTTTTAACTTATATTTACTATTTTCATGAGTTCCATCGACTTCAATAGTGAGTACTGCATTAAAAAAATATATAGAATTACTTAATTCAAAAATTTTATTAAATAAGACATAAAAGTAATAAATTTTGAAGTTAACAATAATTCAAATAGAATAAATATGGAACAAAAATATTGAAACCATTTTGGGAAAAAAATAAAATTATGAATAAAACAGATGGAACAACGAAAAAATGACTTGGAAATAGTTGAACAAAATTATAAATGCACATAAACACAAAAATAAAGTAAAATGTAAAAATGAAGTAAACAATTATCCCTAAGAAGAATAAGAGGGCTTCTAATGCTAGATAGGTTACAAATTCCATACTAAAGAGAATGATTTTGTAGCATTTTTATACAGCATTTTATATTAAAAATTGATAATACATGCACATGCATCATATGTAGATTTGATAGAGGCATGCATTGCATTGTTAAGCAAGAATTGTATATTTCTTCTGGGAGGAAAGGTACATGAGTCCCCCGCCTTTTGGTGGGACTGTTTTACTATTAGTAATACTCACATCTCAGGTTTAGATTTTCGAGTCGATATATTTTCCTTAAAAAAACAGTGTTTTTTTTTTAAATAAAGGAAAGTTTTAATTGTGGAGGTTGTTCCTCACTTATCCTTTGCAGGTGATATTATGATTTTTAATAAGGTGATGAAAAATAACGTTATTGACACTGTACTTATGTTTTGATATTTGATTTAGTCTAGTTGAATAAGTCAAGTGGAGCTCTTTTTGCTGTCTTTTTGGCTTGAATTCAATTTGTTGTTTATTAGCTGCGAGTTGAGTTAATGGTGTTGTTCAAAAATGATTCTTGTAACAGTTCTTGTAAGGAAGACGCCTTCATGTCACACAAAAACTTACTGGAGAAAATAGAGATTTTGAGCCTTATAACCTTCAAAGAATCAAACTTAGGAAGGCCATACTTACTACTCTATGCATTAAAAGAGTAACCAAAACTATATTTTGGAAAATATATTGTTCAAGTGTTTTCTGGTGATTTTGTTAAGGACACTACAATAGCTTACAGGTCTATACTCTTTACATTCTTTAAAGGTTTCATTCTTGGGGACAAGTGCCAAGGTTGGGGGATTGGGGCACAAACACCCATCTTTGGAGGTATCATCCTTGAATCCTTGGAGAAAAGTTTGGTAATGCTTCTCGTAAAAAGAATTGATCCTGTTAGTCCAACCACGCTATCTTAATCCCTTAGTAGAAAACCACATCTTTTTAGTACAATGAGGGTATCACAGGGATCAGAATGGTGACACAAGCCCGGATCAAATTACATGGTAACTGCTAGGACATGCCACCTTGGTACCTGAGTAAATAACTTTTGTGACACTCTGTTATGAAGGCAAAGAATTGTGTACATTTCTTGAGCAATGCGATGGTTACGCAATATTTTATGCAATGACATCAGAAACAATATTGATTCTCATAAATTTGACACAACATCTTGTTAGATGACCAGCAACAATATTACTGATCTTCCCTCTTTAAAAATGCAATTAAATTTACATCCTTGACGTGTAGTAACAAAGAAACTTAGAAGAGGAGAGAATAATAATATTGAAAATAATGGTTGTCTTAGATTTCTTAGGTCAATTCAGATGGGCATAAATATTGTACAATGAGTATGATCTAAACTAGGCAAACAAAATACGCTAAAACTTGCACAGGAAGTTTGCCAGTGCTAAACATTGGATACAAGGAAAGATAATAACAATAGAAATTCCACAATTCCTAAGTGCTCAGTGTACGTTAAAGCGTGAGAAAGTTTAGGGTACTAGCATTGGACAAAAGCGTGCGTCAAGTTGAGCCTGATAATGCAGTCCTGATCTCCCGTCATATAAATAGCCTGATAATTGAGACAACTTTGGGGGTTCCCACATACGGAGGGCCCAGTGTGTATAGGTTTCTTCAATGATTTCCGACTACGTGTGCATATAGCGGGATAATCCCATTATATATCTACTGGGAGATCATTTTTGTAGCACAACAAGCCAATTACATTAATTCCTTCATTCCACCAACATAAGCTTGGACGTTACATGAATAATTCCTTGTTTGGCAAAAGTTTATAAATCCATTCCATCTATAAATTACACGTCAAATCAACTCAACGCATCCTTTGTATAAAATGATAAATGGTTACAAGAAAATGAAAAGCCGTGGTAAAAAAATATGGACATTTTTTGCAACGGTAGATAGAGCCAATTACCATGGCAAAAAGCAAAGACAAATGTTTGAAATAATATATTTTGAATTATAATGGTAAAAGGTAATATATCTACATGTTGAAATATAACTGTCAAAAAAAATTAAATAAATAACTTGTTGAAATATATATTATTATTTCGAAAATTTTGGTGTTATATTCAGCTTATATTCTTTTAATGTGATGGTTATAGAACAGATGAAAGGTCTGAAGTCTTTACAAAACCCAAATAAATATAACTAAGCAGTCGTTAGACCATCTTTCTTTTCTTTTTTGTTGAAAGCACTTGTTAGATTTTGATTGATAAAAATAAATTAGGCTTATGTGTAAATAGACATGTTACAAATAATAACGAATAATAGAAATTTGACCAAGTTAACCATATATAAACTTTTGGATGAAGTAGCTTTAACATACTAAATCTAGAGATACACTAAAACTAAGAGAAATATATTAGAATTAAATGCGAAATCAGCATAGAAAAATTGCATAACAGCATTTTACAAAAATCAAGATAATCAAAGTAATGAAGACCACAAAAATACGTATTAAGTTATCATTATCCTCTATCATTCTTACTCCAATTATTCTTGAGATTAATTTATTTTCAATTTTTAGAAAGTTAAATAATTTAAAACATTCATACAATTATTGTGTATATAAACTCTAGAGCAAATGAAGCTAATAATAATTGTTTGAAATAAAAAAATTTCGCTTTGAATATTGCAAATAAGACATGAAAATTAAAAGCTCATTATCAGCTTCATTGAAAATTGCAGCTAAGTTTGAGAGATGGAAACGAAAATAGAAATTGAAATATGTTTCCCACAAAGGACCATTTTTTCTATGACTCCATGGAAAAAGGCCAGAAGGGACAAGCTCCCCAATTTTTTCTCATCTCTTTCTGTTCTCTTCTCTATTTTCCCAAATGCATGTCGAAGTAAGCGGCCACTCATTTATCAACTAATAAAAGTAACAATTCCTGGAAGATCCCAATTTATCAAGCTTGTTCACATTGACCTAGATAATACTCAACTTTATATCCTCGTATTTTAATTCTCATGGTTTCTGAAAACGGACAAAATGAGTTCTTGTTCCCATATTTAGTGCTATGATGAAATCATGTTCTAAACACAAATAAAATCTTGGGCTAATTAAAAAAAAAAAAAAACTAATGAACATGATGACAAAGGCCTATTTTTATGGCAAAGAATTAAGATGATTGTAAAATTGCGTTTACCAAAGGAAGAGGACTAGCTTAGTAGTTATTTGAAAACTATTTCTTTTTTTTTTTTCCGCCTTATTTATCATCATCTTTTGAAGACAACGCTGAAAGTTTGTACTTATTTGCAAGCATGCAAATACAAGTTTTCTTATGTCCAACTTGCAGGTGTCATTCTCAACTATTAGGTGATTTTCCATTCTTTCTATCGGGCCTCTGGGTGAAAGTTCCGTGTAAGTTGCCATTGAAATGATTCGTTGATGGGCGTGTGCTATTGCATCCATGTCATATATACAATGAAGTTAATGAAGAGTTTTGCTATTTGTATGAAAAATTTTACAAAAACTTATAGAAACTGAAAAGTGGCAGAAATTTATTTCCCCACTTCACATCATGTGGAAAATGTACGCTCATAATTATGTGACACACTTAATTGTATGTAAAGTTGATCTCACAAAATGTATCTTTAGATAGACTTTCCCGTGAATTAAAAGTTTCGTTTTCTTAAATAACAAAATGAAAAAGCAGTTTTATTAATTTTAGATTCAATAAGTCTTTACCATTTTCGTTGCCTACATCACGCTTTTTTGAGCATAGATTGCCTCAGATATTTTTTAGTAGACGTGTAAAAGGGACATGAAGAAAATTACATAATGGTATATACTTTTGGAATTTGTGAAAAGTATGATCTCTATGCTTATTTCACCTCTTTAATTTTAATATTATCATGTGTTATTATAAAAAGGACGAAATTGAGACATGGTTGCAAGATTTCATAAGCACTAAGCTTTAAGAAGCAAATTAAAAGAAGAGAAGACGGAGAAGCTATGCAATTCCAGAAGGGCATTTGTGAAAAAAAAAAAAGGGAAAAATCAAGGTGTGAGGACCAAATAAAACATACCTCAAAGTGTAGGGAACAGCCAAGATGAATTGCGGATGTTGAAAAGTTAACATGATGGATAGATAAATTAACATGTAATTATCGGATATTTTTCTAATGAAAATTTTCTTTGAAAAGTTAATAATATTTATGAATTAATAATTGTAATAGTAATACTTATACTAACATGTCAGATTGTCAATATGTCACAAATACTGTCTCTGTTATTCATTGAATGGACGAGTAACACATTGCCACTGACTTGACTCCTGAGTCGTGCAGCAGGTCGGCTGTTAACGCCAAATTGCATGTTGACGAAGTGTGTGTTATTTGATAAAGACAATTTTCCTTTTCCTTTTCAGTTTAAGATTTTGTTAATAAATTGCTATAAGTATAACTTACTTTGTGTATCTATAATTAATGCAATTGATGATTTGTGAGGTTAATGAACGTTAGGCATCTCATTATAGGAGTGAATAAATAAACCGCCAACTCAAAAAACCGAACCAATCCGCTAAAGTGGTTTGAATTGGTTTGGTTTAAAAATTGAAATGATTTGGTTTGGTTTTAAAAGTTCATAAACCGTTCTAAATGGTTTGGTTTAGGTTTTGACATTCGAAACACCGTTTAAACCAAACCAAACAGCTTTTTATATATTTCAAATAAAATGAGTGATTTTGACATTTCAATGGACAAAATTTTGGAATGATTTTAGTATTTCTATGGGAAATTTTATAGAGAAATTATAACAAGTTATTTGAACATATTTTTTGGAAGATTTTAGACCAAATATCACTTCAATAAGCAAATCTTAGCAATTTCTCATCTTAAGAACATATGTTACAGGACATTAGTATTTTAATAAAATATAGTATTCTTTTTAGCTTGAAGTTTTTTTTTTTTTGCTTGAAGTTGATATTAGCATTCAAAACACATATTAATGTAATAAAAGATTTATATTTATAAATTTATCATATTCAAATATATTCTCATTGTGTCAATAGATACACGACACATACTTACCATTTTAGATGCTCTTGCTGTGAAAGATTTGAATGAGAAAAAATGACTTAATCAAAACATGGTTTTACTTTTTTTTTTTTTTGGTTTAAAAAAAAAAAGGCAAACCGTGGTTTGAAACCGAACCAAACCAAAAAAATAGGTTTGGTTTAAAAGATGAAATGACTCGGTTTGGTTTACAATTTTTGCACATCATATTAGGTGGTTTGGTTTGAAATTAAATCAAAACCCGCCCAAATCGAACCGTATTTCACCCCTATCTCATTGGGCATCTATATCTCTTCGGTGCGACATTAATTAATTTCAATTGAATTAGGTGGTAGAGATTTCCTAAGTCCTACTGGATTTTTTCAATTGAATTTGTACCAAAAAAAGATCTTGAAGTACTACTTATGGGGCGAATTACACTTGAAAAAACAAAATAAATTTTTTGGGTTAAAATTTTGTTTCAAATGATCTTGTTATGTAACTAATATAGTTTATGATCTGCCAAAAGAAAAAGAGTAATTTATGAAGCAGAGTAGTATTTATTAACTAAGTTATTGTTTGAACCAAAATTAAAATCACGAATAACGTTCTATTAACGGATGACTTAGGCTGCAGTAGGGCCAAGAGTCCATGTGAGACTGGCTTGTTTAGACATGGGAAAAAGTCGTTAATGAGTTGCTATTGACTTCCCAAAGCGTGTGTTTAGGTATTTATTTGCAATGATGTGGATCAAGCAGAACCGGCCCATTTTTAAAATATTTGCAACGATAGGTAGATATGCATGGTTTTGAACGTGGTTGTGAAACGAGTTCCGAGAGTTCTCCATTTTTAGTTATTGATTCCTATAATTTTCTTAACTAGTTGAATCACCCGTGTGTTCCACGGGTAGAAAAACTTTTAAAATATATCATTAGATAGTTGTATAATAAATCTGTAACATATGCACCTCCGTAAAAAATATAAAAACACAATTATATATTATTTGAATCAATAAGATCAATGAATTTTGTAATCATGAAGTTCAAAATGGTTCAGAAGACAATCTATATTTTGACATCTAATTCTCTCGTATATATGTAATAATGGGAAAAATCTATTACCATTGTTCAATGCATTCGAAAATGTAAGTTCCATGACAAATGTACAATATTATCAAATTTAAATATATCATCTCTATAATTAAAGTTAATTATAAAATATAAGAGATTTCAATCTAAATAATATATCATGAAAGACAAAATATGAGTCGAACAGCATATTAAAAGTATTAAAAATATTTGTTATGAACATTTTTATGTATAGTTTTTGGAAAAATAAAATGTGATGAGAATTCAGATAAAAAATGCATTATACTATGCATTTAAGTCATTACTAACCCAAGTCACCGAATTTCACACAAAATATAATTTTTAGATGTCATATGGTTCAAATGAAGTGAATTCGGACATGGAAATGTTTGTAAAAGGAAGTGACGTTTCTCTCACAATACAGGAATAAATTTTCAAATCTAATTAATATAGAAAATGGGGCCAAAATGAGATGAGATGGGCATCACATTTTAGTTAATTTGAAAATAGAATGAATTTTAACAGTACACCACCTCGTTTTCTACCAACCCGACCCTATACCATCGCTCGTACCCATTTGGTACAGGGTAGGGCGGTTTAGGTCGACTAGGTAGAAAATACCTATTACCCGTACTCATTTTCAAAAATCCGAATAAAACTAAAAAAATTCAAAAAAATGTAAAATAGATAAAGAACATTCAACTAACATTATCACCAACACACAGGGGAGATGGTAAATGAACAAATTAAAAGAGATTAGGGGTGTTTTGGAATTGGCCTTTCAAATTTGATAGTTTAATTTATTAACGAAAAAAAACTTAACAAAAATGAAAATGGGCAAAGTGGTTAAGGACTTAATGCTAAACTCATTTGTCATAGATTCAAATCTTCATTAAGTACTTTTACAAAAGTTTTTGTTAAAAAAAAAAAAGAATAATTACCACAAGATTTACCAAATGAAAAATGCGGGAAAATCACGGCATAAAAGGCATCAAGACTTAGTTCGATTAATTAATATATAGATTAGAATTTATTGAATCGGAATCTTACAAAAAGGCTCGTGTATATATATATATATATGTTAAAGTATTCAAATCTGCATCATATAATCTAGTCTCTATTTTAGCATTCTTGGAGTATGAGAAATTTTCTTGAGGATAAGATCTCTTTTTCTAACAATAAGCCTCATTTCAACTAAATATAGTTGTAACTTGTAAGATAGAATATGGAATAGACATGCACATGCAAAAAACATGTAATTGCCTAACTTTGTTGTAAGTCGGATATTTTTCTCGTAAAAATTTGTTTGAAAAGTTAATAAATATTTATGAATTAATAATTGAAATAGGAAAACTTACATGTCAGACTATCAGTATGTCACAAATACCGTCTCTATTGTTCATTGAATGGATGAATATCATGTTGCTATTAAGGCCAAATTGCATGTTGATGAAGTTGTGTATGTTATTTGATAAAGACATCTTTCTTTTTCCTTTTTCAATTTAAAATTTTGTTAATAAGTTGCTTTATGTATAACTTACTTTGTGCATCTATAATGCAACTGATGATTTGTGAGATTAATGAACGTTAGACTTCTCTTTGGCATCTATGATTGGTGCGTGACATTAATTAATTTCAATTGAATTAGTTGGTAGAGATTTCCTATGTCCTACCGGATTTTTTTTCAATTGAATTAGTACCAAAAATAAGATCTTGATTTAAGTACTATTAGTGTGGCAAATTACACTTGAAAAAACCAAAATAATATTTTTGGGTTAAAATTTTGTTTCTAATGATATTGTTACGTAACGAATAGTAATTTATCAAGTAGAGTAGTTTTCACGAACTAATTATTGTTTGAACAAAAATTAAAATCACGAATAATGTTCTATTAGCGGAAGATAATGAACCAATGACTTGGCCAAGAGCACGCATGGACGGACTTGTTTAGACACAGGAAGTAGTCGTTGATGATTTGATATTGACTTCTCAAACGGTGTCTATGTATTTATTTACAATGATGAGGATAAAGCACAACGGTATTTTGCCCAATATGGATAAGTATATTGCTGGTGGGTTTGGTCGGAGTTTTATATTATGAGCGTAATTTTTATATACGATGTCCACTTTTGACTCATCATATATACTTTTAGGACCTCTCAAAGAGACGAATGCAACCATTTGTTTTGCCATGGCATACGTCACTTTTTGGGCATTTAAAACTCCACGGTATTAGTTTTTCAGTTTTCTTTTATTTTATTTAGCGTCCGTGTTTAATTTCAGTCTTTCAGATCGGAAGAGCGTCGTATTGAGAGTCTATACCGTGTTAGGACGTCTATTTTATGCATTTTTCAGAATTGTAAGTTTTTTATTGCATTGGAATTCAGAATAATAAAGTTTGGTCTTGAGTCGCGATCCTTATTCTTTAGATCATGTTGTATGGTTGTATGTGCGCCTTAGATTAGTAAAAATAAATTTGACTTATATGTGAATCGACATGTTTAAAATAATAGTACTAGTAGTAAATAATATAAATTTGACCAAATTAACAGTATAAACTTTTCAATCAAGTGACTTTAACGCGCCAAGCTTAGATATAGAGACATTTGTTAGAACTAAATGCCAAATTATCGTAGAAAAATTGCATAACATTTTGCAACAATCAGGATAATAATCAAAGTATTGAAGACCACAAAAAAACGAATTACTTATCTGTTTGACTCGATATTTCCTTATCCCATTCTTTGTTCTTTTTTCTGTTTTTCTGTTGGACCGAAATAGATGTCCAAACGTAATCCAAGTTATAATTGCACATTGGCCTGGAAAGTTCAACTTCTAATCCAGGCCCTTCATATATTGCATCTGGAGCACTTAACATTATTTCCTCTACATTTTAATTCTCATACTTTCTAAAAATGTGCAAAACTAGTCGTTGTTCCAATTTTAATGCTTGAAGGAATCGTGTTCCTCCTAGAATAAACTAAAATGAAACTATCTTGGGCAAATAAAAAAATGATTCATTGAGGGGATCGTGCTAGTACATCCACGTCATATATACAATTGAAATAAATTAAAAATGATTACCTTTTTTAAACAACAAAAATAAATGAGAAAGCAATTTTATAAATTTTAGACTCCGAAAATTTTACCAATTTCTTTTG
Organism: Nyctanthes arbor-tristis; assembly: GCA_963692815.1. NCBI lineage: Eukaryota > Viridiplantae > Streptophyta > Magnoliopsida > Lamiales > Oleaceae > Nyctanthes > Nyctanthes arbor-tristis. The sequence continues at coordinate 13,581 of CAVNYN010277662.1, forward strand.
TCCCATACGCCTTGCCTTTTTTTTTTTTTTTTTTTAAACTACATATTGCCTTGGATACTTGAATATGTGATAAATAAATGCGATATCTATGCTTATCTCACTTCTTTAATTCTAATCTTGTCATGTGTTACTTACTATACAAATTTTTACTAGATTATTTAATTTATGTTTAATATAAGTTTGGAATCAATAAAGAGGTGGTGAAATGAGAAAGGACGAAAAAGAGGCATGCTTGCAAGATTTCATAAGCAGTAAGCTCCAAGCATTCTGACGCTAAAGAGCAAAGATGAGAATAAACTATTTAACATTTATTCAGTGAAATATTAGAATACTTCGAAATATGTAAATAAAATATGTACGACGAGAATAAAAGATTATTAAATGTTTCAAAATAACTAACCTAATAAGTACTTGATGTAAATCAGTTTAATTTTTTAAGGAAATTTTTTAAAATAAATGGTTATAATTAGATGATGATAATAATTACATAAAATAAACTAATTCTATTTGACAAATGATAAAATTATTAATAATATGTAAGAATTATCTAAATTATATATAACCTTTATCTGATAAAAATCTATTTAATAAAATAATAAACTAATAAGATCTAACTCGAGTAGACTGTAAAAACAATTGAAAATGATTAAAAAAAGTAAATATTATATAAATAACATCCCCATTTACTTGATTTCATTTCAGAATCCAAATCTTTGATATTTTGCATTTCTAATTTAAGTTTTTGAATATAATCAAGTATATACATATGAACTCACCTATTAAATATAAATACATAGAAATTGATTCATATTTAGAGTTAGGGTAATCAATTTTATTTCATATATGTAACATGTTTCATAATTTTTTAGTAAAATAATTAAAGTGAAAACAAAAGAATTATAAAAGAAGGTATAAGATATTAAATGCAGATAAAAACTGTATATAAAAATCGGTGAAATATGCGTCCTTCCAATCTCGGACATTTTTCAGTCTAAAATATTAAATCTCATTCATTGATTGGCAATTTTAGAGCTTGTTTGAAGCTCTTTATTTTTGCAATTTATAAAGTGAATTTATAATGAGTGGAAATAAGTGTTGGAGATTTAATTAAAGTTTGAAATGTGTGGTGATTGTTGAGTAGTTGTTAAATCAATAGTCAAATCATAGTATGTAAATTTATAACGGGGAAAAATAAAGAAGTTTAAACAACCCCTAAAACAGAGCCAGGTTATGACAAAATCAGAATCTTGTCTTGAAAATAAGAGATGATAAAGGAAAATTAAAATCATAACACCAAAATATAATTAAATCAATTGAAATAAAAACGAAGATATAGGTCACAACAAGAATTACTGCAATAAATCTAAAAAGTCTAAAATATCCCCTACAAGTATAGTTTTGGCTAGAAAATTGTTGTACAACTGTACCGTAGACTATTTTTCTTATATATACGCACATATTAAATTCTCACCCGTGTGCTGTACAGGAAAATACATATGGTCAAATTATTTAAAAAATAAACGATATGAAATTTTATAAATTTTTTTATCAAGAAAATTTATAAGGTTACATTACCCGATAAGGAATAATAAATTTTTAGTAGCAACCAAACAACAATGTAAATTTTTTCTTGTCATATTAATGTAACTATAGTTTATAACAAATTTTAACCCGATTATTATCATTAGTACAAATAAATATCATTTTATTTTTTGCACTAGTTTAGAAAAATGACACTGTACAAAATAATTGCTAATTGGGCGGTGTATATTCTGAAAATATTTCTTATTCGAAACCAATAAGTCATATAGCATGAAGATTATATAAATTAATAATACATAAAAGTAGTCATATGTAAAATAGTCGTAATTATTAATATTTATTTACACTAGGGAAAATTAAGAAAAATTACAATTATAATTTTTAATTAACTATAAAAAATATGTTAAACAATAGATAATATAACTTAAACAATTAAATGATGATAATTATCTAATAATTATTAAATTTAATAATGAATCTAATTTCAAAATGATGAATGAATAATGCAAAAGTGAATAAAAAATTTAAAAAAATTGAAAATCCAAAATACCTTACAGATTACCGCAATATAAAACAAAATTGTCTAAAAAAACCTAGTAATAGAAGGAAAAATGAGGTACAAAGATACCACAACTCTTTTTATTTAATTAATATATATAAATTTGACCAAATAAACTGTATAAACCTTTAAATCAAGTGACTTTAACGCGCCAAGTTTAGATGTAGAGACATATGTTAGAACTACATGCCAAATTATCATAGAAAAATTGCATAACATTTTGCAGCACGATAATAATCAAAGTACTGAAGACCACTAAAAAATGAATTACTTATCTTTTTCCTCAATCATACTTTACTTATCTTCGAAATGAAAAATGCCCTTTAAATATCGCAAAATGAATGAGATTGGATGTGATTCATCCACTCAAATCTTTCGGGAAAGTAATATGCCAGCCCACACCGTGGCATTTTTCTCATTCATTTTATTTTATGTTCTTAGCTTACTTGTATTCCTTGTATTCACTAGTGGATTCAGGAATTTAATTTATATGAGTTATAACACAAAAAATTACAAATTTAATAGGGCTAATATAAATTTTTTTAATATAAATTTCAATAAAAATTTCGGGCCATTGGCTCAGATATTTGTTGAGATACGACTAAATGTGACAGTATGGTTTCCTTCGTAAAAAGAAAAAAGGGGAAAAATGGAAAAGAAAATTGCCTCCTATTTTAAGCTATGAAAACAGAAATAGAAATTGACATTTGTCCCGATTTGGCTCGATATTTTCTTATCCCATTTTTTGTTCTCTTCTCTGTTTTTCTCTTCGACCCAAATAGACGTCCAAACGTTAGCCCCAAACGCAATTCAAAAAAAAAAAAAAAGAAATGGACGTCCAAACGCAATAAAAGAAAAAATTTCACAGCAGACTCTCAATTTCTCAAGTTTGTCCACATTGACCTAGAAAGTTCAAATCCTAGTCCTGGTCCTTCATATATTGCATCTGGAGTACTTAACTTTATTTCCTTGGCATTTTAATTTCATGGTTTCTGAAAATGCGCAAATTAAACTAGTTGTTTCAGATTTTAATGCTTGATGAAATCGTGTTCCATCCTAGAATAAACAAAAATGAAACTATCTTACGCTAATAAAAAAAAATGATTCGTTGAGGAGATCGTGCTAGTACGTCCATGTCATATATACAAATGAAGTAAATTAAAAATGATTCCCATTTTTAAATAACAAAAATAAAATGAGGAAGCAATTTTATAAATTTTAGACTCTAAAAATTTTTACCTTTTTCTTTTTTCCCATACGCCATGCCTTTATTTATTTATTTATTTATTTATTTTAACTACATATTGCCATGGATACTTGAATATGTGATAAATAAATGCGATATCTATACTTATGTCGCCTCTTTAATTCTGATCTTATCACGTGTTACTATACAAATTTTTACTAGAGTATTTAATTTATGTTTAATATAAGTCTGGAATCAATAAAGAGGCATTGAAATGAAAGAGGACGAAAAAGAGGCATGCTTGCAAGATTTCATAAGCAGTAAGCTCTAAGCACTATGACAAAAAAGAGCAAAGATGAAGGACAAGCTATGCAATTCCGGAAGGGCATATGTGAATGAAAAGTCAAAGTGTGAGGATAAAAAAAGAACATACTTCAAAGTGTAGGGAACAGCCGTGCTGAATTGCGGATGTTGAAATTAACATGATGCGTATGCATGGTTTTGAACCTTGCGACAGCACCTGGTTGTGCAACACTAAGAGAGATCTAGATTCCTATTAGTGTTATGCATAGATCTCTTTTTTTAGTAGTAAGCCAACATCACTTCATCTAAATGTAATTAATATAAGATGTTGACAACAATTTATGTTGGAACTAATTCGCTATCAACAATGGGATTATCCCCAGTTAATCTTCTTTGTTTCACTTTTTCGGTTAGACATTACATAATATAAACCATTCTTTTTTAAGAACCTAAAGATCGAACCCCTTTTTCATCAAGGTGGGGGGGTATATATAGGAAAACCCCTAAATGAAGCACTTCGGGGCATGTGCTCTACGTGTCTATCCCAGGTGGCGTGCAGTGTCTACTTGTAGCTTCCTACCGTCCACGTGTATGACATGGATCGCTTGTCTCTACTATGTTGTCTTGTTCAGTATTTTGCAGTTCAGTAAGAATACGTATTCGATTTCCTAAGTCAGCTATCTTGTCAACAATTGCCCCTCTCCTCCGAGTTTGCCCTCTCAAGAACCTAGGAAGGGGGGAAGTAGGTTGTTCTGTAAAAAAAAGAGACTTATTATGGCAATTTTACCCTGATGAAGCGTCCCCAACACGCTTACTAGGGATAGTGGGGCACGTGTCACGGTGTCACTGTTGGGCCGTCTGGCCACCCTAGGGAATCACAAAGAACAGTGTGCCCTAATGATGACATAGCACCATACCCTAAGGCTCTAGGGTTTTAGGGGTTTTAGCCCTATACCTGGGGTTTTATATCTTTCCTCCTCACATTTGCTTCTCGTCTCTACCGTCGGAATTTCTTTCCTTTGGTGTTTTGCTTGTAACTACTTCAGGTAAATATTGGCTCCCACTTCTTGTATTTCTATATTTTTAACATTTTTCATTTGTTGCTCAACCAACCATGAGTCACGAGAGCGAAGCATCTCTGTAAGGGGATTAGGTGAATCAGAAACCTCCCTCGTCTCGAGTGACTCTGGCGCGGTGGTGATAGTGGCTGATAGGGGAAAGGGAAAGGTAATGGAAATCAATAGTGACGAAGATGATTCGTCCAGAGAAGAGGCTGCTTCTTTGACTGACGAGACTCCTAGAGGGATCTGCATAGAGATGGAGGGTGCCGTGTTGGCAGAAGAAGATGAGAGTTACGGGGCAATTCTTTTGACCATTAGGGTTCCAAGTGGAGAGGGTGGCCCCTTAAATAGGTGAGGTATATGGCAATGACCTTTTCGATGTGAGGACGGTATGAATCTCTGTTTTCATGTAAAGATATCCCTTCCATAGCTACTAAGTAAGAATTGATCTATTAGAAGCTCAAATTCATAATTCCAGACTCGGTGCACTTTTTTCTCCCATATTATACAGGGAGGGTGGATTGGCCTCTAGAAGGATGTGTTGCTGCCAACATATGGATACTGGAGGCCGGGGTTCGGTTCCCCCTTAAGCCATTTGTGGCCGGCCTTCTTAAAGCGTAGGGATTTACACCTAGCCAGGCCACCCCCAACAGATGGAGGGCGATCACAATTTTTTTCATCTTGTTCGCCTTAGCGAATTATCCCAAACCTACATTTGATGAGCTAAACTACCATTATGAGTTCAGGGCGTGGGACGGTGTAGGATCTGGATGGTTCTACTATATGAAGTAAAAGGGTTGGGCAACGCTTATCACCGACCGACCTGATTCAGTAAAGGACTGGAAAGACTAGTGGCTTTATGTTGGTAGGGATTGTGCGCCACCGATCCGACCTAGGGAGATTGGTGTCCCTGTATTTTACTATCCTAGAAGCAGTAAGTGTTATCCTATTTTACGGTCTGGACAAATAGTTTCTCTAATACTTATCGTTTTTCTTCGTTGTCAGGAATTTCTGTCCCGGAGGTCAAAGTGGATTATTTGAACAACTGGCTACTATTGCCAAGCAGGGAGAACTTCACAGTTCGGCTAAATTTCTACTCATCGAGGAGCACGTGTTCCAAGAAGGTTTGACATCCATATCTCCGGGTAAAGTATTACCCGCCGTTCCTTAAAGGTAGCAGCTCAATACCCTTTATGTTGTCGCGATTATTGCTCTCATTTTTTGTTATGTATGAACATATATACATAGATATCATTTTATATTACTATTACTATTTTTTTATTTGGGTGATGTTTGTTTAATACAGCTCCTCGCATTCCGCGCAAAATCCCCATTGTCGAGAAAAAGATGCCCCTTAAGGAACAACTGACTATAGCCTACAAGGCTGGTTCACGGAAGAATCCACCAGCCTTCACACATTCTTCTAGGAAGAGGCGAACTGAAAAACACCGATCTGTTGAGCATTCTTCTTAGCCCAAACGGACATCTCCATCTCGTCTCTCTGAGAGTAGTAGCCGATCTGGAACTGGCGAAATTCAGAAAACCACTAAAGATTCATCCTAGTGCCCAGCCAGTCAATACACATGGTCATCCTTTTGAGAAAAATTGGCTGGGAATTCATCCAACAAGGTCACAAATGGCAGAGAGGATAAACATTACAAATCTTCATCCCCGGCATCCACTACTGCGATGAACATTCTGAACTCAGTTCAATAGGTCATGGAGGCCCCAATACGGGCCTAGACTGCTAAGGAGGAGTCCATATCGAAGAATATGACCATAGAGGGACACTTCAGCAGCTGGGCTGGCTTACATGGATCTGGCTCTAAACTATTAACAAAAGGCCTTACCACTGGCCCGAGATAAATTAAAGGAGATCGAACGCCTAAAAGAGAAGATCTCCCACGCTAATTCTTCTTTAAGAGGTGAAGTCAACAGGCAGACTAAGGCCGAGAGCGAGATAAAATGGCTTATGGCTAAGGCCCTTGAGCTAGAGTAGGTGGCCATAGCTGAGAAGTTAGTTCGGGAGGGTTTGGAAAAATTTCATGCCGCCGAGCTGACCAAGAAGGTGGAAGAAGCCAAGTCCTCTGCTGTAGAGGAATTCAAGGAGTCTGACGACTACAATACCGACTTCAACTATACATATATGG
>CAVNYN010277663.1:0-21723 GCA_963692815.1 Nyctanthes arbor-tristis
GGGCGGACATTCTATATTAGTAGACTGAAACAGGCTTGAGATAGTGATGCAATTAATATTGTTGATTACTACACAGATATATCGAGATATCAGTAATGGAAACTACAAAATTTTGACTTCTATTTAATGCTCCCTTATAATTGACGTAACAACTTGCACGGGTGGAATTCCTTTTATCTTGAAGGGAGCGTCCCAGAGTCCAAAAAGACGAAGAATCTCCTAAAAATGGCCCAACATCTTTGGGGGAGGCTTCTGGAACTGTAAGGGTGACAAGAGATTCTGGAGTTGAAGATACTGGTCGAATCAAGTCAGTTGAAAAATGTATTGATATGTTACTTTTTCTTATCCGTGATATTGTATGTTACCTACGGGTATTTATTGACAGTAGCCAGGCAACTGGTTTGAGAAATGCTGGATGGGACTTTAGCATTAGTGGATCAACTAGCACAAAAACCTTGCGAAATGTTGTACGACCACCTCAGGTTAGAGATAAAAGGCCAGAGGTCCTTTTAAATCAATCCACTGTCAGAAAGAATTTAGAGCACGATAATCAGTGGGCTTCTGCTTCTGGAACTATTGCCGTGAGAAAAGATGCTAACCATGAAGCGAAGCAAGGAAACTATGATGCCGATGTATGGAAACCCTGTTCCTTTCTACATTCTACATAATTATAGTTTGTTATTGCACATTAACTTATACCTGAGCATTTTAGTTTTCGTGACAATAATCCCTGCCTTTGAGATATGGAATCTAAGCCTTAGGATACATTATCATTCCTTCTTGTTTGATAATTATTTGAATTGTAGCTGTGCACCTGACTATTGATCTTGGTGGCTGATGTGCATTTTGTCTTTGATTATTTGGATCAAGTTGTTTCATGCATATTGGATATCATGAACAAAAACCTGAACCTTTGTTGACATGCATAAACAATCTGATATTTTGCCTGTAAGATCCATGTTTACCAATTTAACACCCTAAAGAAAATTAATCTGCACTGTATATTAACCCACCCTCACACATCGTCGATGCTCTTTCTTGAGCGGACTGAATTTATCTCACATCTGGTAGGAAAGAGCAAAGACTGAGAGTGATTTCATGCGGCATGACTTTAGTATCTTAAAGTGGAGATCTTGAATTGTTGTAACTTGATAGCTTTCTTTGCTAATCTCTTGTATTTTCTCTTTATGTTTCCGCAGGAAGAAGTAAGTGGAACAGGGACAGTTGTTATGCGATCTCCAAGAGTTCAGACATCCTCTCTGTTCAGTAACCAAAGTTCAATGGTATGTACTGTACGTTTGAGATTACAAAGGGAAACTTAAATGTCACATAAACAAAGATTCTATTGGCATTCCAGTCTAGCAGCACCAATACCTTGGTTGAAGATTCTTCCATCAGTGGCACTGTTGTTTATCGTGGACAGCATGATGATTCAGATGCTCCGCGAACCCCAAAGTCTAGACTTGGAATTCAAGAAAGGACTTCAAATGCATCTTCTGAAGACAGTGCAATAAACCTTGCAGAGGTTTACATACTTCCTCTTCTGTTATCTTTTCAGATACTCAGTCCATTTGTTACTCTGTCAGATCAAAAGATCTGCTAAAGGCTTATAATATTCTGTGTACCTTGATGTAGTTTAAATGTTAAACTACCAGCATCCGCTCGAACTTTGTAATAGTTGAAGCTCCATTCTATTCTTAAATATGAAAAGCTTATTCCAAGATATTAGCTGATCATGAAAAACTGAGAAACCTTTTGCTGACAAGATGATGTGACAATTTTACTTTAACCGTGATTTTAAGAATTTTAGACTGAAATAAAATTTTATGTATAACACTTGCAATATAGAATCAAAGTTATTAGCACGCATTTAAGTTAATTTATTATGTGTTTATAGGTCTTTCAAACACCTTTTTTTTTTTTGGTGGTTGTGGGGGGCGGGGGGGGCTTATTGACTTTAGAGTACAGTGTGCTTGTGAGCGCATATATGTGTATGTCAATGGTACCGTTTAAATATTGTGCTAATTTATGCTGTTTTATTTAGGCCAAGGCTGCAATGCAAGCAGGATTAAGAAAAGGAAATCTTAAGGAAAGGTCGATGTTGGGTAAGGTAAATAGAGATGTGCAGGAAAGCAAAAGAATGGAACAATCATCATCAAGTGCTGAATCCTCAAGGTAAAACTTAGTGTCTGATGTGATGCTACATTATTCCCTCTTCGAAGCGTTTAATATCTGACGGTAAATAATTCTAATAAATGTAATTTCTCTATCACAAACTTTGAACGTCAACCTAGATATTCTCGAGATTATTTTGACACACAAAAAGCATTTTCTGGATCACATCAATCAAGTGATGATGAAGACATTGCAAGAAGTTCTGCAGCATCTTCATCAGCTCCATTGTCGCTTCTTCTTATCCCATCACTCAAAGAGGTATATTTAGATTACTACTTACTGTAGACCTTCCTGAATTTGATTGTACTTTTTGTTATTATTTTCAATGTGCAGAAGTTTACGTTGATGCTACAGACTGCTCAGTGTGTGAGTTCTACTGACAGAAGCTGTTAGGTTGTGTAAACTGTGGAGAGAAACAGAAAATACCCATTGACGAGACTAGACAAGATACAGTCAGTAGTGAGCTAGAATTAGGACTAATATCAAGCTCTATCGCTTGAAAGAAAACCAAATTAATATGAAAAAAGCATTATAAACACGAGGATGGTCACTATAAAGCGAGATCAAGCAAAGCCAGCATAAATAGCTGATAAATTGTAAAAGAATATTCTGTAAGAGTTTATGGACAGCAAGGAAGATGAAATGGAAGTTGCGCTTGGCACATAAGCAATTCAAGCATCGACTTGTTGCATGAGACTTCAGATGTGGAGAGCTATTCTCTCTTTGTGGGTATCTAATTTCGGGAAAAATGATACCATGTCACTGTTACCCTTCCCCACACCCCCCCCCCCCCCCCCCCGCCCTTCCATCTTTTCTCACATTATTCGTTTTATGCATGTTGGTGTAATGTCTTTTTGTAAAACATGTAGCAGAAGGGTGTGCATTCGACATGAGAGCATATTAAGATTGAAGACTGAATGACCTTGATGCTTTTGAGGGAAATATAAGCCCCATGTTTTTGCTTAAAAAGATTCCTCGAGTATTAACTTATATTAAAATTCTGCTTTCTTAACACAGTATACTGCAATTAAAGACCGAATTCTATGGGAAATATTTTCTTAGAAAGTTGATTGAGGAAGATACAATAGGATATGTGTATTGGAGCTGGGAAGGATGAGCTGCAATGTGGCTTTTATCCAGCTTAATAAGGAAAAAGACAACTCTTCTGCTCATTATGGTCTCTGCATTTGCATAATATATCTGCTTACACAGTAGGTGTCTTAAAGAGTTTGGACTATCTTAGCGCTGGAGGTGGATCATAGTTATAAATCCTTTTATCTTGCTAAATTTGATAAATGATCCTCCATATTCTGCTAATGAGGTATAACACAGTTTCAGGGTATACTCGCATTGAATTCCCTTGTATTTTCAATGTATATGGCATCCTTTCTATTTGATCTTAATGAAAAAGAAAACTTCAACCCAATGGATCTGACCTCAGTTCCAATTGTCAAATGAAGGGTCCTAAATGGACTCCCAGCAAACCCCTGGATACTCAATAAAACCTCTTCCTGTCATACTGGTATTGTATTTGCTTCTCATTGAACAAGCTTCTGACTAGTTTGCCTCTTTGCTACTGCAAATCATTAGGGACATGGAGTTATATTATTGGTAAGAATAAAAGGGCCCAGACCAAGCTTATAAGATAGCTTAGGCTGCGCAGTTCTCCCCCCTTTATTTGGTACCCTGACTAGACTACAACAAAGTCTTATGGTACTCTACAATTAGGTGCTACGCCTAATAAGTCTATGGTCTAGGAAGTTTTTGCGAGAATCCTTCAATGTGACCTTTGCTCAAGCTTCTACTCCTTGATTCTTTCTTTTGCTACTTGGACTCCTTTTTAACTCCACGCCCCCCCCCTTCCCAGCTCTTTTCCTAAAGAATTTCTGGTAAGCTCACTCTCATTCTATTCTACATTTTTTAACATCTTGAATCAACAAAGGTTGTGGCCTTCATCTGAAAATTCTACGGATGTCAGAGAAAGTACTTGTTGGCCCAGATAAATTTTTCCTTTGAAGCGTGTGACTCCAATACAACCTCTGTTACTTCTTATGCTGAATCTAGGGATGCAATTTCTTTGAGCAAAATAGCTTTAGTTAACAAATAAACTCAATAGTAGTCACAAAGCACCTCCCATTCTGGCCTCCGAAATGCAGAAATGAAAAAATTATATGTCAACTTGGTTATGATGTTCTAGCTTTCCATGGCAGGTTATTGCTGATGATTCAAGAATGACAGCTTTCCAGACAGTGGCTAACTCTTTAATGGATATGGAACGTTTCAAACCTGGATCATGTGAACTCCTTGTCACTGGGTTGCTTCAACGACTGGCAAGGTTTAATATTTATTTTCATATTTTCGTTTTTCCCCAGTTCAACATAGGCTTACCGCAAATGGCACTTCTCACCTGAAGCCAAAAATGTGCAGTTCAAATGAGAACTCATTGAGGGACCTGCAGGAGCTTGCTTCCCGTATCTTCACAAAGGGTAAGATTGAAACACCCGTTACAAATGTGGAAACGGATAGCAAGAAGAAGCAACAAAATAAGGAGCTTCATTCAAATGCCAATATGAGCCCACTTGCGAGGTTCTTGCTCTCAAGGTTCGTCTAGAAGCTGCTGATAACTTCTCTTGCACCTTAAATATGCAGCCTGTGTTAGTCCCAACAACTGACTTTTGCCGTGCTTGATAAAATTACTTTCTAGACACGAAGCTTACATTTCTAGACAAGTAGTTTTGTTAGTAAGAGAATCTGGAAATAAGCAACTTGAAAATAAAATTTAACTAGTTCCAAGCACATCGAATATGCTCTTTGGAAGAATCAACATAGATGATGATGCGAAGTATCCACTCTTCATAACTCTGCACTGGGATTGCTAATGCTACTGCCTCTATGCTTACTGAATTGAGTTTGATGTACTCTGATTATAAGTTTCCCCAACTTATTTCAGGTGGCAGGGCCATGTTTCCCGAGATCTAAATACTTGAAACATGAGGTTAGATAATTATTTTTGAGCTATAATTTGTGGCCTTGTTTCCAGAGTTGAACTGAACCAATGTACATATCATTTAAAGAAACTGTAATTTATGTTTCCAGCCATTTTTGTTATTTCTTGGTTATATAGTTCTGTGTCATTTTCCTCCTCAACTCTTAGTTCAGAAGTCTCTGTACATATAGCTTCTTGCTAGTTTGATTTGACTATTTGAGAATATAAAAAGAAATTTTGTGTGAGCAACAACTTAATGAAGTCGATTCTTATGTATGGCACAATATTTTTCAGTATTGTGTAGTTGGCAGATGTTAACTTGAGGTTGGGTATTTTAGTGCTGCTTGCCCAAAAATTTGAGGAAAATTTTTTTCTTTTTGAAAATTGTTTACTTTTTATTAATATAAAATTGAGTTTTCTATTGAAATTCAATTTGGATAACATTTTACAGGAGTGTCATATATCATGCAACTTTGAAAATGATTTAATGTCAACGGCTGGCCTTACTTGTAAAATAGACCAATAAAAAAAAATGTGATTTCCCCATATGTTAGTCTATTCTACTAGTTAGGCTCGTGGGGCTTGTGCCTGAATCAGTATTACAGTTACCAACACTGGAATGGAATTGTAAATTTGTCTTTCGTTTTTTTTTTTCCCAATTTTTTACGCATTTTCTTGTACAAATTAAAATTGGACACATAATAAAAAAAGAAAAAACCATGAATGCCTGTGAAATTAGTACGGTAGATTTGGTACTTTTAACAGATAAAATTAAGACAAATAAATTTGAAAGTCTCAATTAATTGAGACAAGTGAATTTGAAAGTCTCAATTAATCAATTAATTGGGCTTTTTATACAAACTCTTCATTTTTTTAAAGTACATGTGTCAATATATTGGAGATGAAATACTAGATACTCTGCGTTAGTATCGACAACGCTGTCATTGAAGTTTCATTCTCCTACCAAAACCTGACAGCAAAACATTACCAAACTCTTGACATTAGATCAAAATCACTTATCTTATCGACTGGGGTTGTTGCTTGTGTTGGTTTTTGACTGAAATCAATGTCAAATCTAGTAAAAAAAAAGTCTTACCATCATTCAAAGAGAGATAAGATGTTTGTATGACAAGCGAAATTCACACTTTCAAAAAAGAAGAAATTCCACCAAAAATGTTCCAACCACCAGACGTGTAATACTGCTATAGCAGATAATGTAATATAATACAAACCGTTAATGTTAAAGAGGATGCGGTGATGTACATCCATATGCCTCAATATTAAGGTAAACCTATGGAAAATACATCACTGTCTACCATCTAATACTGTTATAATACTAGACAACTGGTGTTGAGCATCACTAAAAAAAAACCCTCCAAATTCCCATAGAAGGGTAGGGGTTGAAAAATTAGAAATTTAAAGAAATCTACCCATCGCCTGTAACATAAAAAGACAAACATGATTAGCAGGAAAGCATTTGAAACAGTGAATAACATATATCGATAAATGATCAGATTGAACCAATACAGAATTGCCTGTCACTCAACAGTCAAGGAAAATGAAGACGCTGGACGAGAACATAGCGCCTTTTCTAAAGCCAAACAGAACGTCACCTGAACGTGAAGGTACCAACCAGCCTACACTGACCCATGACATTTATTTCTAGACTAGATGCAGCTTTTGAAATTTGTACAAACAAAAAGAGATGAGTTCTTTAAAGTCCCGATTGATTCACAAAAGTGCATATCTTTTAACTAATTATTAGCAAATGACTCCAACCAAAAATTAAATTAAATTAGATTAGACTAGATTAACTCAAGAAAAAAGCGAAAATATGAGGGAAGACAACGGAACGGCATCAGGGCTTGGAAATGAATCCGTCAACCGCAAATCTTTTCTTTTCATAACATCACCGCTTAAGTTGCCTCCTAGCTAGAGCAGGTGCCCTTTTTGGGATGTAAACCTTGTAGCTTACCTGCAGAGAGAAGAGATGCATATGTACTTAGTATATATGATAAAATTAGTATACATGAATTTTATCATATTTCTAATGTGAAAGAATCATAATCTGTAATTGATAATTCATGTTATACCTCTACCATTTCACCACCCCTCATCACAGACATTTTTTTCTGCTCAAACTGTGAGCTGTCCTTAGCTTCACTTTGTGGGTCCTTGGAGGCATGCTCGCCAGAAGTTGACTCCGCAATAGCAGAAATACTTGCTTTAGCTAGTCGTGCCACAGTAACTGGATTACACTGAGTGTTTGATGCAGGATTAGCAATTGATGCATGAGCAGTACTGCAGTCCTCATTCTGTGATTGAGTGGGCAATGCTGCCCCATCTGATGCATTAGTGGCATTCTTTTTATTGTTTCCAAATTGCTTCCCAAAATCTTCATGACCAATATTATCTTTTTCAATCTTGTTGTGAGGAGATAACTTCCCTTTTGATGTGGGAGAATTGGTATGATCCACGTCTCCAGTGAGACCCAGAACATCGGGGCTATCCTGCTGCTTAGTTGAATTATTCTGAATAATATCAGCCCCTGCACCAGAAAGCTTATTACTGTCATTCTCATTATCAATTTTGAGATTTGCTGTACTATGTTTTTGAAGCCCTCCTCTGAACTTCCTCAAATTTTCTAAAGCTTTTTGCCTAAGAATTGACTCCAGATCATCGCCACCTAGACCAGTAACAGAAACAAAAACATCAGTTATCTTTTTCTTCTCAAAATTATTCGAATCATCCTTGTTTGACTTGGTATCTAAGGTATTATTTTTTGGATAACTTCCGTCCATTCTAGTTAATGAGTGCATAGTTACTTCTTCTCCTGTCAAAGTTTCCACTTGACTCTTCTTACTCGATTCAACAGGAGAATGATAGACTGAATCTCCTTTACACCTAACGTCATCACTTTCAATGCTTTTAGGAGACGGGAAATCATCATGATTGTATACGATCTCTTCTTTGTTTGGATCTGTCTCCCATTTGTTTTCCTCCTTGTCTTGGGGTTTTTCTACAACAGCAATAACTGATCTCAGATGTCTAGGATTATTTAATGTCGCCACTACCTCCTCAGAGTGACTAATACTATGGTCACTATCCCGACCACACGAAGAACAACTAGGAGACCTTACTTTGCGCTTCCTGTGAACCTTATATGCGTCCCTACCTCTTCCCTTTTCTATTTCCTTGTCAGGAATTACTATTGCCCTTTCTGTGTCTGTAGCCCTGTCACTACTACTATTACTTTGGCATGTGGAGCAGCTCAGTGAATCAGAGCTAGAACTGACCCTGGTATGTTTTTGGACTTCTTCAAGGATTTCTTCCTAGGCTTAACATCACGGCTTCTTCTCGATTTTTTTCTTTTTCTTACACGGTATGAATCCTTGTCTCTATGTGGGCTGACAGATCTTTGAAGGGTTCTTTTCCTTCTATGTTGTAAGCTAGATTTGGTTTTCCTCCTCCTATAATCCTTGTGCAAACTGGAAAGAGAATCAGAAGCCGAATTCGTAGAATAATCATCAGGGGAATTTGAATAATCACAGCGTATCTTGTTACGTTTATTTTTTCTGCTCTTATAATCGAATTCTGAAGTGGAGTTCGAGATACTTGCTGACTTTAATGAATTATCATCAGAATATGATGAAACAGAATCATGACGTGAGCGCCGCCGCTTGGATTCTTTTCTCCTGATCTTCTTCTTCAACGAAACCTGTCCCCATTATAATATACATTCACATTGAGATAGAAAAATGGAATTCCAATTTAACATGATTACTTCACCTAGATACAGGAAATGCAGTACTTGTTTGACAACAAGAAAATGAAGGGTTAGCTCCAAAAATTCAATCTTTGGAGAAAAATGAGAAGAGTATACAAACCACGTATATGAGATTACCATGCTTAAGTAACCCAAAATAGATTCAGAAAACGAATAAGAATAAAATATCAATCACATAAAAAGGAACCCCATCAGACGAATGATACACGGATAAATAGTTTATACACGAGAAAGAGAGCAACCTTTGAGTAATTCTTGGAGCTTTTCTTCTTCGAAGATTTTCTTCTGGAGGAAGAACCATCGCCTCCCATTATGAGGGTTTCGATTTTCTTGTCGTCCTTCTTCTTCTCTTCTACCTGAAACTGAATAATCAATCGGAGAAAAAAGGAAAAAGGAAAAACACAAATCGAAAGTATTGATTAAACTGAAAGCACAAATTCACGAAACAGAGAGCAATAAGAACAAAGCGTGAAGTTGGGATTGTTAATGGGGAACCGATTAGAGAATGGAGACTATCATTGAGGGGCGTCTTTTGGCCCCGCATTAAAATCCTAATCCACCCTTTATTATTATAGTCCATGGAAAAACTATGAGATGAAAAAGTGTTGATGTGATCATTTAAATAAGAGCATTTAGTACTCTCCCTATTTCATAAAAATAGACTTATATTAATTTTTTACGTAAATTTAAAAATATAAATTAATATAGTCAGAAATATAAAATTTACAATTACTTCTCTAATATACCGTTAATCACTTTTATTTAATTAACATAGTCATTAATTCATTATAAATTTATTAGTAATTAGATTAAGGACATATCTGAAAAAGAAATTAATTGTTCAACTTTATTTATATAAATAGACTATAATTTACGACAAATAAAAATAAAAACTGAGCTTATTTTTATTAGACGAAAAGAGTATTAAACAATTTTTTTGCAACTCAATTTATAAGCAATTTATTTATAAACTGCCGCTTAAAACCATTTCATTAACTTTACTTTTTTGAAAAAAGCAAAAGTGAAACTGGCACTTTTTACATTTTTAAAGAAAGAAAAACATTTAATGAATAAGTGACAATTTATAAATAACCTATTTATACACATTGCCAATCACATTTTACTATAGAAATTCTGGTGGACAAGTCATGGGATCTACGACGGAGTGCATTTCTCATCCGTCGTGGCTGAACTCATCAAGGCAATTAAAGAAGGTTTGGAATTTTCAAGGATTATTGATCTTAATAACATCATTTTGGTGGAAACAGATTTTGTCCAGCAATTCAAAGCATCATGGTTCACAAATCTCTCTCTCCATTGATGAATCTAAGCATGGACTGTAGAAGCGTTATGAAAGCGATACGTGACTACTCTATCATCATCTGCTAGAAATGAATTTTTTTCTTGTGAGGAAGTGCCTACCTCCATTGAATCATTTGTAAATGTAGACTTTTGCTGGTTGAATGAAGAATGAAAAAAAAAAAAAAAAGAAAAGGCAAAGAAAGAAAAAATACTAAACTTATTCATCCAATTTCGTTCTTGGCATTATGTTCAATATTTTTGTGAATTAAAATATCCAGTTTTAATGATACTTTTCATCTGAAGATTTATTAAGGAGCTTGTCCTCGTATTTAAAATAAACTAAATTAAGTCATAAAGGTGAAACCATCCACCATGATCAATTTCATTCATTAATCAGAGATTTAATATAAGAATGTAACCCTTTCAACCAAATAATAACAGCAACACTAATGCCATAAAAAAGTTACGAAATTGGAAAAAAAAATGATATAATAGCATCTTATTGGGCCTTTCACATCATAAGTAAATATTCGATTCCTTTCCGCTACAATCTCTTTGTAATAATATAAAAAATGAAAGAATTGGTTATTATTAAAATATCCCACCTAATTCCTTTAAAATTTGACATTTTTGTATTATACAAAAGTTAAACAATTAATTTACTTCAAAACAAAAATAATAATAATTATTATTAGTGAGTCAAATGACTAGGGCAAGTGCTTGATTATAGAGTCAAATTATAATAAGAAATTTTAATGAGTTCAAATTTTAGCGATGGAGATTAATTGGAGTTTGAAATTTGTGATAAAAATTTAGTTATCGTCAAATTATTATAGTATGTGAAATTATAATGTGAAAATATGCTAAATTAATGTGAAATTAATCAGCTGCCAACTATTAAAAACATGTCAAATTATGCCGGCAAGCCTCACAGCCACAGAATAATGTTGAAGCACAGAGGTCGTAGCTTGATGAATGTTGAAATTCTCACTACAAAAAGTGAAAAAATTACTGACTTTTTCTTGATTGAGTTTCGACATTACGCATTCCCCTATAATGTTCAATCTTGATGCCCCAAACGTGAGTTTCCTTATGCACGGTGCATTCTAGAGTTCCAATTCTTCACAAAATCAGGTCTGGAAATGTGTGGCTTATCAAGATTTCATTTCACTTCTCAATCCACCAAGGATCTCTTCCTAATTCCATCAAAGATCTTTTCTCTTTTCATCCCTATTCCTAAGTATAATCGAGTAGGAATGAATTTTTTCACCTCTGATTCTGAGCCGCCTGAAATTCCGTCAACGCAGAACAAGGATTCGAACTCACAGATTGAAACCGAAACTCTGAAGGTACAAACCCTTCTCAGGCTTCAGTCCCACAACCCAGTTGAAGATATCGAGCAGTCTCTGACGCAATGCAATCTTTTGTTATCTGAAGATATGGTGCTCAACGTTCTGAAACGGCACCGCTCAGATTGGAAAGCGGCTTACGCCTTTTTCAGTTGGGTTTGCAGGGGGAAAGATTCAAAAGGGTTTTCCCCCGGCACCTGTATTTACAACGAAATGCTTGATATTCTTGGCCGAATGAAACGCTTTGATGAACTTTCCCAAGTGCTCAATGAAATGTCAAAGAGAAAAAATTTGACAGATGAGCGAACTTACAGTGTTGTAGTCCACAGATACGCTGCCGCACATAAAGTTGAGGAAGCAGTTGAATTCTTTTATAAGATGGAAGAGTTGGGTTTACAGCAGGACTTGATGGATTTTCAGACGCTTCTGTTGTCATTATGCCGGTATAAGCACGTAGAGGAGGCGGAGCTGTTCTTCCACAACAACAGAAGCAAGTTTACGGATGATATCAAGACGTGGAATATCATTCTGAATGGATGGTGTCTTCTGCGTAGTTTACCAGATGCCAAGAGGTTTTGGAAGCATATCGTGGCCTCAAAGTGCAAACCAGATATATTTACTTATGGGATTTATATCAATGCTCTGAGCAAGTCTGGGAAAATAAGCACTGCCGTGAAGGTGTTTAGGTCAATGCCGAAGAAAGGATGTAGGCCAGACGTCGCCATTTGCAATTGTATTATTGATGGATTGTGTTTCAAGAAGAGGATTCCTGAGGCACTTGCAATTTTTCAAGGGATGAAGGAGACGGATTGTATACCAAATGTTGCTACTTATAATTCTCTGATTAAGCATTTATGCAAGATTAGGAGGATGGAGAAAGTTTGTGAGCTATTGAATGAAATGGAAGAAAGGGGAGGAGATTGCTTGCCAAATGATTTAACCTACGGTTATTTGCTGAAGATTGCAAAGAAACCTGAGGAAGTTGATAAGATTTTGTTGAGGATGGCAAAGAGTGGATGTAGGTTGCTTGGGGATACTTACAACTTGATTTTAAGATTGTTTATGGAGTGGGGCGATGAAGATCGGGCAAAACGAACTTGGGATGAGATGGAGCGCAATGGGTTGGGACCTGATCGGAGATCTTACACCATTATTGTTCATGGGCTTTATGACAGCGGAAGGATAGAAGATGCTTTAAGTTATTTTGACGATATGGTGTTGAAGGGAATGGAGCCAGAACCAAGGACGAAACTATTAGTGGATGCCATGACCACCAAATTGAGAGAGAGAGAAGAGTTCAGGAAGACAGGACGACAGAATACCAACGTTTCTTTAAAGCTTTCCCGCAGGAAACTACGGAAGAATAGAAGGGGCTAAGCAATGTTTGCATAATTCTTATACACAATTATCCCACCGGGCATATGGTAAGAGATTGGAACTACCCCTTATTTGGTCTAGTTGTGACATTTAAATATGTTAAAACTTTCCCACAAGCAACTACACAAGCGGCTAAGCAATGTTTTCAGAGTTTTTATACGTCATTGTCTCAGCAGACATATGGACTATGGCAAAAAATCCGGGCTACCCCGCATTTGGTCCAGTTGTAAAATTTAATATGCAACACTTTATTTATGAAGGGCATATGAAATGCCGAACATCGCTGAGCAACGATGATACCTCTTGACTACAACTCGTCTAATGCAATCTAATGTACCAAATATAATATTAAAATCTTAACATAGACCCGGAACCCTTCGTCACGAGTATGGAGATCATTTGCTTTATGCATAAAAGTATTTGGATCCACCAGCAAATCTAATAGGTAAACCCATCCATGCATCCAAAATACTAGAAAGTTGGAAAGATAATTCCATAATAATAAATTTGGACCCTGTTGTGAGTGAAGCAGTGAGAATATGGGCAATGTCTCGTGATCAAAATCTCAAGAAGAGAAAAGATTAATACAGTGAAATTACACCCGAAATATACAAAGCAAAAACAAAGAACATGAAATTGAATCTCATGCTGTGGGGGCTGGATCAGCAACTGGTGCTGGTGTATACCAGCCTCGCATGGTCTCCACTGCCTTCTTTCGTCTAGCAAGTCGGGACTTTCTCCTTGCTCCTGTATTCCGATGAAGTGTTCCGACTTTCACAGCCTTATCAATGACAGAATATGCCTCCCCGATAAGCTTTTCGATGGGAAGGACTTCTTCAGGCTGTGCATCAGGCTTCTTACCAAGGCCATCAAGAGCTTCAAGAACCTGAATGAATGAATAAAAATAATTTAGGATGGGTGGAACACCAAATGGGGCCATTAATTCAAGAAAAATTAGAGGAAGGTTAAATAGATATTTTAGTTATTGGCTTAT
This sequence comes from Nyctanthes arbor-tristis, assembly GCA_963692815.1. NCBI lineage: Eukaryota > Viridiplantae > Streptophyta > Magnoliopsida > Lamiales > Oleaceae > Nyctanthes > Nyctanthes arbor-tristis. The sequence goes on from CAVNYN010277663.1 coordinate 13,971, forward strand.
CAGTAACATCTGTTGATTCAGAATGAAAAAAAAAAAAATACTAAATGAAGATCGTTTGCCTTTTAAGAGTTTGGATTTGTCTTGGGTCGAGTAAAGAAAACAGCGGGATATTGTTTGAGGCATCAGTTCTCTTTCAAGATATGCATCTCCAGCTGACTAACAAGATAAAAGCAGATAAAATGAAACAAAACATATGACTTCAACCACAACAATCATGCAAACAAAACAGAGGGAGGGAAAAGAGAAATCAGGCCATGATGTATTACATTCTGAGCCTCCACTCAGTCATTCTAACTATGTTCCTTCCTAAGTTGCCAAATTGATAACATCAAACCGCTGTTACAAATACGTCGTGGACATTATTCGAATGTTGTCTTTTACTTTTCTAAGCAAAATATCTGGCATTTATCTTATGCACAAATTCAAGTACACATTATATTCATCATATGTACCATATTTCTTCCATCTATATTTTGCTGTAAGACCGCTATGTTAAATGTTATGTTCTTGGTACTAAAGATGGGTATCATAAATAATTAGGTATGAATCAGGGGACTATAGAGTTGCGATAGATAGTTATGCAAAATTTTCACAGAAGTGGCATTACACATACAAGTAACAGCAATATTTTAGGGAAGGTTTTCTTAAAAACAAGAAGCAAAAATATAAAATCTCTGAGGAAGAGTCATGTCAATTGTTAAAAACAGTTAGAGTCCTTCACATGCATGACATGAATGTAGAAAACAAACTCGATGATGATTCCCTTGGCAGAAGGCTCTCCCCAAGATATCTAGCTTGTGTTATAGTCATTTTCTATTTTTCTAATTACACAGCCATGCATTAGTCATTTTCTATTTTTCTAATTACACAGCCATGCATTTTTCAGTAGCATTGAACTCTCTAGTTCAGACTTTTAAGTGGATCAACTTGTACACCCTAAAGACAACTACAACAATTTTGCAAATATTAGTTCTTTCTTTTATGTAGCTTTGACGCTGACGTGTTTCTGGAGTTTCTCTTGCCATCTCCAGACATCTTGACAAATCATCGTTGCTTTGAAATATCAAGCTTAGAACCAGCCAGCATTTTGTCTCCCCTTTACAGTACAATCATTGTCATTAGACATCCAATAAATGGACAAGCAATTTATTGTCACTGAGAGGCTCTGTTGAAGTATCATGATCTTTGGTTTATCAAAAAAACAATAAGCAACAATCATACCAGACTTTCTGATGCCCAACGAAAACGAGCCAAGAATAGAATTATAGAATAAGGGGAAGGAGACAATCGGAAGGGAGAAAATATCATATTTCTCTCTAGTTACATGAAAGAAATAGTCACAAAATCTCCTGGCATAAAAGCCATTATAAGAATATCTTGCTGGTTTCAGTAAAAGACTATTAACCCATTATGCTATATAACTAATTTTCAAGCTGCAAAATCTGCCCATAGATTCTGATCAACTGTAGATTCTGAAATTTGGCTGTACAGAAAGCTTAGATAAGATGGGAAGGAGTTAGAACTTATAAACTGCCATATGTTCTCAAGCCAGCAACTAGAGTCCTGACCACCTCCATAAATGTAACAGATATACCCCTAAAACGGATTTTAGCACCACACCTAAAATCTTTAGGATGTCCAAGTTTTTTGAATATATCATTGAACGATTATGGAGTCTATAGGTTGTTGAGTTAACAGAATTGAGAGTTTTAACAAAGCATACTTTTCAGGGAAAACTTTCGTGCAAGTCCAAAGAACCACTGAATAATTTGATAACGGAAAACCTTAACAATTCTTTATTGCAGAATTTGAGGTTACAAATCAAACTAACCTTCTTCATCCGAGTCTTGATTTCAGATTTTCTTGCCTTGTTATAAAGGCGCCGCTTCTCCGCCTGTCGAGCCCTCTTCGCCGCCGAGTCAGCCTTTTTATTGGGCGCGGCCTCGCACACGATTGAGCGCCGGAATGGCACTTGAACTGGGCACACCAAGGCCTGTCCTATACAAAATTAAACAATTTATCAAAATGATCCCCACAAGAAAAACGTTGAGTTTTCCTCAAATATAATAAGAAACCCACAAGTTTAACTTAACAAAAACGAATCTTGGAAATGGGATTTCTTCAATTCCCTAACCTTTGGAGAAAATATTGAGGGAAGTGGCGGATGAAAAACTGAGGGGCTTGAAGCCTGCAGTAGCGGCACTGGAAGTACTACCGAGGGAAAGGCTCTGAAATTTCCCCGGAAGGCCACACGATATGGTATGAACCAATGCTCCTGCCATTTCTATCCGTTTGAAGCTCAACACCGAGAGAAATTGAACTTCAGTTTGAGAAGAACTTCTAGTCTTCTTCTCACCGTTGCTTATCTTATCCACGGGTAACTTCGTTTGTTGTTATGTAAATTTGGGCCTTGATTCAGGAACATAGACCGTATAATGTTTGGGCTTTAGTATTGGGCCTAACTCCTATCAAGATTCAGCCCACCCAAACACTCTCAATTTGGGCCAATAGTTGCTTTAGGTCCAATCCTAACCTCCTGATTTTCTTTATTATTTTTTTTCAATGCAATACAGAATTTTGAGGGAGTTAAGGGCCGGGGAAACTATCCAGAGTCAGAGGGAGTTACATAGTGCTATGGCCCCACTAGTGGTTTTATGCGAAAAAAGTATAGTGTCTCCACATCCTCAAGGCTTGGGCTCTAGATTATTTCTAGTATGGGTGCATATTTTTTTAGCAAATAAAAGTGCTTTTGAACTCCTTTCAACCAATATATATATATATATATATATATATTCTGAATTAATGTGTAACATTTTACAAAAATTTAAAAATAAATGAAGCCATATGATAATTATTTTGACAATTATAGAAATAATTACTTGAATTTACATCATTTATGTTCTAAGATTAAAAGTTATTACTCAAATGAATACCTAAAATTATCTATGTGGTTATTGATTAGTATGACTCGAAATATAATAACATAATTTTAAGATCACATTAAGTATGTGGACTTTATGAGCAATAAGTAAATGGTCAATGGATTGACCACATCACCCCCTTAAACATATAGTGCTAGTTTTGCCAATTACAGGACACTTGAGATTTTTGTAATTAGCTGATTTCAAACGACATTAAAAAAAATTAAATTCTAGCAACGATAAAAAGGACCAAATGTTAGGGAAATTCACCAAACTTTCTCTAAACTAGTCTATCTCCCGTGCGATGCACGGAAACAATAAATAATTAAAGAAATAATGATTGGGCAATAAATTATTCTAATAATCAGAGATAGCTATGTCATCGTCATGTAATAATTTTAAATGATTAAGTGTGTTTATACTATATAGCAAATTTGTATATTTCAAGTGAATCGTATTTTCACTGTGTTATTTCTTGTAGACTTTATACTGAATTCACTAAATTTTTATACTAACTGTGTTATATTTCTACTTTTATAAAGTGAATTAGTTATTATTCATTATATAGAAAAATATCTGTTTTCGTATAAAAGGAAAATTTTCTACTATTTCCCCCACTCTACTTAGCCATAGTGCCAGACCAAAAACAGTAATTCTCCAGTGTTGATTCAAACCTACCGTAAACATAAAAGTATAGATCGCGCCCAACGATGCAAGGTGTAAGACTCTAACTGATTCAAAAGATACTGTATTGGTCTTTGTTCATATGGTCATCGTGAGTTACATATTTCGTACAAAAATAAAATAAAATAACATAATAATGTGTAAAACATTATATCGTTTTGCAACATTAGAGAGATTCCGGCTAAGAAAACTTTAGGAAAAGAAACGACTCAAACACATATCATTCCTAATTGTTTCTTGATCACATCTTAATCAAAAGCTTGAAACTTTTACGGTGGAACTTGGTGATTTGTTCGTGTAAAATATGTGTGAAATCCGCAAGTGTACGGGTCGAACAAGTAATATAGTGGACAATGAGTCCGAGTTATCGTTCCCACAAGGATCGGATTCCGATCTCGAAATTATTAGTTCTCATTTTATTTGAATGATCAAAGATTGAGTTTATGTTTAGAAAGAAAAAAGAATAAACAAATTAATGAAACTAAACAAATTAAATATATACAATGATATAGAGGGAATTATATGATGGATATGTGTTAGGACTCATGATTTCACCATAGTTGGACTACCTAGTCTAGCGACAATCAATCCATGTTACCGATCGAATCTCATGAAATTAACTAACTACTCCTCTCAAAGCTAGCTAATCATACAAAATTAGGTCCCCACACCTATCTCTAAGTGAGCGCGTTAACAACCCTTTTAAGTGCATTAATCAACCAGAGATTCATGTAAGCCTCCCCGAAGTTCACCTTACGTGATCGCACTAACCACACGCAAATCTCTGTATCTTTTCTAAATTAATGATTCTTATTGCAGAAGCTAACTTAAATATTCCTCTTTCGAGTTCAACAAAAATCTATAAATTTATTCATCCATTGGCCACAAAGATAAAAAAAAAACAATAAACCAATAAGAATTTAACATAAAAATTAATCGTTGAAATTCAGCATGAAAAACATGACAATGATCTCAACTAGGTTAAATCGTTTGTCCCAATTCAAAATTAATTACACATCATGAACGAAAAACATAAATAAATAAAGCGCACAACCTTTGTAATTAGTTCTTGAATAACGTGGAGAAGTCTTGCACCAAGCTTCCCCTTCTTGAGTCTCGAACCGGATTCCCGAATCTCCAAGAGTTTTGTGTTTTCCCTCTCCTTTCCCTATGGTGCTTTGTGTACTATGTCTCCTCCTCCTTTATAAGGTCTAAAAGACCTAAGAAAAGAGGTAAAATCGTGCACAGGTTTTGCCATAAAAAGAGTTTGGATTAAAATCGGAAATTTGCAAAAAATTCTCGAAATTTTGGCCACGCGGCCACATGGAGGATCCATGCGGCCGCACACTTCTGCTGGTACCTGAAACAGCCATACGGCCGCACGGATGGCCGCATGCACAATCTGCTCATATTCTGCTCCCGCATGTGGCCGCATGGGTTGGACGTGTGGCCGCATGCCTTCATGCATGAACTTTCATCCTTTATCTTTCAAACTCATTCGTTTTGGTCCCCAATCTTCATAATTCGTGCAACATTGATCCAAAATTGTCCATTTTGACTTCCTCTTGAATTTAACTTACAATTTACCAAATTAAATATAAATACGAACTTTTAAACATATTATCACATAATTAAAAACACATTTAGGAGATTTAAACATCACAAATCTATACCTATCAAATACTCCCACACTTAGACTATTCTTCGTCCCCGAACAACAAATAAAACAAAAACACAAGAACAATAACCAAATAATTCAAAACAAAACCACAAAAAATATTTATATATATATATATATTTTAGGCACAGAACATAGCCAATATAAGAAAAAAAATTCTGACTGCATTTTTTTCCCCTACTTAACACAGAAACAATTAAACATAAAAACACAGCACTAGAAGAACAATACGATTGAAGCTATACAATTTAAACTTAGACACTATGCAGGTTTAAATTACAGACCAAGAGATAGTAAAAACTTTCATCAGCCATATAAAATAAATCACATGTAATCATTCCCCCACACATCTATTCTACATTGTCTCAATGTAGATCAACAAGAACAAAATAGGGACAAAGGTTTCTAGGACTCCTTGAGGGTATGGCTGATAGTGAGTCTGGACCGTGATATGATGGGGCAGATAGAGTAGGGAGGATGTGGCTCCTCTGAATTCCAGCAATATAGGAAGATACTGTCAAGATAATAATTAAAAAAAAGTTAGGACAACAATGACTCCTAGCAATAACGGAATAATAATAACTTAAAATTTAAAGATAAACGAGATAAAAGAAACGTGTCCTAATTTATAATGTAAATCCAAAAATCTATATGCTATGCAATGCAATAAAATAAATTAACGGGTTGCCTCCCATTCAGCGTTTTATTTATAGTCTAGAGCTTGACTATAAGGAATAATTTTTAGGGAACGCTAAATAGAGCTTTTGATGCTTTGCCTAGCTTGCCAAGATTGACTTTCTTTTCGACTTCAGGCTTTCCCCAAAAATTTACTGTGTTATTTTCATGTAAACATAGATTGGCATCTCCATTGATTTCAAATTGCACTATGAAAACTTCAACCTCCTTGTCAAGTGGAATCACAAAATCGACTTTTGAACACTTAAAATCAGAGAATTGCTTGACCATTGCCCCATTATCAAAAGTGATTTCTGGAGCTTCATTTTCTAAGACCGGTTCCTCTTTTTTCTCATGTTCTTCTTCTATAATAGAGGTTTCTTGCCCTTTCTCTTCGTAGAGTGTATTACAATGGTTGATAACTTAAGAGATTCTATCTTGTTGTCTTTCATCATTCTCCAAAAATTCTACCTGCTCAGACCATTGTGGAGCTAAATGTACATATGGACAATCGTTTAATTCATGATATTCACCACAAAATTCACACATTAAATGGCCTAGAGGCTCTAGATGTGCAACGGGACAATCACTTAGCGCATGATTGCACAACAATAATCACACACTACATCAATTTCTATCATTTGACTCTCAAGTTTCTCCTCATATTCCTTCAATTGTGCCGGTAAACCATTCATCAATTCTTTATACGCATTAATAGTTTTCATAGACAAATTAGCATTTGAGCACCAATCATACCCATCATCCATCCTGAAAAGAACAAGGCAAACAAATCAAAGAGAAAAAATAAAATTCAAAGTAAAGCTCAAAGTAATTGGTGTTGATATCAAACTCAATCCCCAGCAACGGCGCCAAAAACTTGTTTGCGTAAAATGTGTGTACGAAATCCGCAAGTGTACGGGTCAAACAAGTAATACAGTGGACAATGAGTCCGAGTTATCGTTCCCACAAGGATTGAATTGAGTACCGAAATTATTAGTTCTTACTTTATTTGAATGATCAAAGATTGAGTTTATGTTGAGAAAGAAAATAGAATAAACAAATTAATGAAACTAAACAAATTATATATATATATATATATATACAATGATGTAGAGGGAATTATATGATAGATATATGTTAGGACTCACGATTTCACCATAGTTGGACTACCTAATCTAGTCACAATCAATCTGTGTTACCGATCGAATATCACGAAACTAACTAACTATTCATCTCGAAGCTAGCTAATCCTACAAAATTAGGCCCCCTCACATATCTCTAAGTGAGCGCGTTAACCACCCATTTAAGTACATTATCAACAAGAGATTCATGTAAGCCTCCCTGAAGTTCACCCTACGTGATCACACTAACCACAAGCAAATTTCTTTGTCTTGTCTAAATTAATGATTCTTATTGCATAAGCTAACTTAAATATTACTCTCTCGAGTTCAACAAAAATCCATAGATTCATTCATCCATTGGCCACAAAGATGAAGACAAAACAATATACTAATAAGAATTTAACATAAAAATTAATCGTTGAAATTCAGCATGAAAAACACGACAACGGTCTCAACTAGGTTAAATCGTTTGTCCCCATCTTAAAATTAATTACACATCATGGACGACAGAATACCAACGTTTCATTAAAGCTTTCCCGCAAGAAACTACAGAAGAATAGAAGGGACTAAGCAATGTTTGCATAATTCTTATACACAATTATCCCACCGGGCATATGGTAAGAGATCGGAACTACCCTCATTTGGAAAAGTGGAAAGTGGGTCCCAAAGCAGAG